>CAMOHE010044166.1:0-19437 GCA_946598075.1 Artocarpus hirsutus
AGAAAGTGAGTGAGGAAGATTCAGAGCCATCAAGATCACACAGTACAGAGAAGTTTTGGGAATTGGTTGGGAGACTCAGTACTGTAACGGACAAATTTAGCGCAATACTCTCCCATAAAAGGAAGTTTTAAGCTTATACCTTCAATCTTGCATCCTTTTCTCTTCTTCTTCTTCTTCTTCTTTTTTCTTTTTTTTTTTTTTTTTTTTATATTTTATTTTTATTATTATTTTTTTAAAAAAATATCTATGTGGGAATAAAATTACAAGTTTACCCTTCAATTTTTATTTCCTCTGATTTCTCAATTAGGGTAAAAAAATTGTTCCATCTCTCCTTTATTTTCTTCTCAGCTTCCTTCTTCAAACTCCTCACTCCACACCACTGCCACTCTCCCTACCTACTGCAGCTAACCACCGCTCCATCACCGAGCCACCACTCTCCCTGGCTACTATCGTCGACCACCACTCCACTGTTGAGCAACCACTCTCATGGTTAGTGATATTTACATTTTTATCTTAAATTTAAGAAAACTATTGTTATGTTACATTTTTAAAAATTGTGTTTATTTATATCACGTTAAAAAAGTTTACCATACTATTATTTATATCACATGATAAGTTTTTTTTTTTTTTTTGGTGAGGATTGCATTTTTCTTATTTGTTTTTAAAAGTTTTTTGTGATCATGTTTGACCCAACTCGTTGTTAAGCTCATGCCGTCCTTGGGCCAAGTAGTCTGGTTTGATCAGACCCAATTTTTTGGCCTATTGGGAGCCCAAATTGACAGCTCTTTTTCTAAGCAATGTACAAATTCTTTAAAAATATAAAATGTTTATTAATAAGGGTGTTTAATAGTTAGACAGGTCAAATGAATATTTTTTTTTAAATTGAGAGGATAATATTTTGATTAGTTAAAGCTTGAAGTATATTTGTGATATTATGAATAAACTCATCAAACACTTTTAGAATTTTTCCTAATTTGATTATATGCATAGAGAGAGGAGTGAAGGATACTAGCTTTTTAAATATATAATAATTTGTTAAAGCAATGTCTTGTCCTCATAAATGGAACACCGAGGTCTTCTAAATCATTCCGTCTATTTTTCTAAGGGTGTTATTAATTGGAGTAATTGTGCCAAGATTCATAAGTTTAGGGATTAATTGTTAAGATTTTTAGTAAGAAAAAATTTTAGGGATACTTATAAAAAAAATTAATTACAAAAATTCGTCCTCAATTATAGTTTTGTAGCAAACATCCCATCTTTTGATCTATGAAATATCAACAAAAACTTCATTGTGCAGCAAACAGAAAAAAAAAAAAAAAAAAAAACTTATTGTGTTGGGGTATTAATGAAAATTGACACACACACATATATATATATATATATATATATATAGATATATATAGATTTTTTCTTCGGTGCACCAGTTTCACCGAAGCAAGATACATGTGGCAACCTCCCAATGTTGAACAACTTGACACTTTGCATAAGAAGGAGCCTAGATGGAGGCTTCCTTGGCTTTTCAAAGCCTTTCTTCCCGAAAGCAAAACGGCTTGAGAGGTAACTTTTGTCTATTCGTTTGGTTTTTTGGTGAAATTAAAGATCTTTAAGTGCAAAGTAGTCATTTCAGATGGAGCTAATATTAAATTCGAATTAAGAGAGGAGAGGGGGAAACTGCCAAGCCCCCCAAGGTAAAAGCAACTAAATCTCCAAATTTTTAGTGATAAATAAACGGTGCAATTGTCAGTGCACTTCAATGTCAACATGTAAATGGCAAAGCAAAACTTCAAACAACATTAGGCCTTTTGTTTCTTAATGTATTTTTCTTTTTTTATTGGAATCACAGGCCTCCGGTTCAAAATTGGCCATTGGGTAGGCAGTTTGCATACACAAGGCCCCGTTGTGTATTGTAGGTGTTGTAAGTTCAAATGCTGCAATGTTGTTCGCAAATATTCGTCTTTGTTGACAAGCGAAAGTACCACCCTTTGTGCTGGTATAGTTAGTGTTCCTTCTTCCGTTTTCCTCTATTCATTAAACCGTGATTATTGTATAGTTCTACTATAAGCCACAGAAGTGGTTGTGGTGAAACGGGCCTCTTCCATTAACATGGAAGTAGAGAATGTCATGACACGTTAGACATTCAAAAATTAAGTAGTGCCTTGATATCGTAGTCGACTACTATTCATGCTTTTTCTTATAGGATTGTTAGCAGTTTCACGCAATTTCATTACATTGGGAGAGGAATTTATCTAAATCAAAGACTAGCATAAATACAAAAATAGAAGATAGTAAAGTAAGTGGTTGATTAGGTCTCAAAGAAATAGAAGATAGTAAATAATCAAATTTAAATTCAAAACGCAATATTCTAGTCTAACCATTACAATTCGTTTGAGAGGGTATTTAGAGCCTTCTAACAAAACAATAGTAAACACACTAAAATAAATGACATGGTAGACAAATAACAATAAGTAAATAACAAAGGAAAGGTAAAATAAAAAAACAACTAATAAAGGTGAAATCTACTGCATCAGGAATCGCCTTCATTTGGAAACTATTACTTGATGGTAAAAAAAAAGGCTTAAATTTTAATCCTCATCCAGAGCAGACATGGCAGCAACATGAGTAAGGCAATAAGGGTGAAAGATAGAATAATTAGATGTCCACTCCATGCAGTCTTGAAGTACCCTATCATCTGACAACGTGTATGTAGCGTTACATGGGTTTGGTCTCAATTTAATTGCTGGTCTACAATCAGCAGCACCTTTTGCTGCCACATTAATGTCTACACTAGGAGTACAGTTACCGTACAGGGAGTCTAATGATGATTGGTTGTTAGTTCCATGATTTGGCACCATGTTGTTAATTCTATGTTTCCTCATAGGGCATGTTGCCTTGTTGTGTCCTTGCACAATGCATTTTTCCTTTGACAGGCTGATTTTCCTTCACCATCTATACGTTGCAACTGCATTTATCTATTTGTAGTTCCCTTATTCCTGACCACGATGGGGTCTTTGAGAGGCGCAAAACTAGCCCCGGTGTCTTGGTTATCGTCCAAGTCTTGGTTTCCAAGTGAGCTAGTTTGTGTGGTCAAGTACATTTGCTGGAACTTAATGGTTAACCCTACCAGCTCACTTCTTGCCTCCTTGTAGAGGTCTTCTATCTTTGTTGCGTAGTACGCCACCTTATTAAACTCTGAGGCAAGATAACCATAACTAATGATCTGCTTGAGTTCTTTTAGGACGTCAGCAAATTGGGATGTTTTCGCTTCCAATTCTGTCTTGGCTCCCATAGTCCATCTTGCATGGATCAACGTCTGTTGGAGAAAAATGATAGTTAAGTACCTTGATAGTTGAGTTCTATCTTATTATTAAGATTCTTCATTTTTCTTAAATGGTCCAATTAATTTTTGTTTAGAAATTAACATCCCACATTCTTCTCTTGTTTCTTTTTTTTTAACTTTTTTTCGGAACCGAAGATTACCATACTAAATTTAACTCTTTGAATACCACCCCGGTTTTTTTACCCTTCTTTATGAAACAGCCACAACGTCCTGTAATTCGCAAATAATAAGGTAACATTGGCCTTTTCAAATAGAATGTTATAATCAAACTGCCTTCTTCAGTTCTCATTACTCTCCTTTGTAAACCTGTATATTCCGAAATAAAAAAGCTAAAAGATTGTTAAACTACGCAGTTTAAGACCCCCAGTTTAATTCTAGACATGCTAAACCAACCCATGTGCCAAACCTACTTAAAGGGTGTTTGAGAGAGTGGTTTAAACTATTAGTTTAAGTTTAAAAACTATAGCATGTGAGAGCTCTCACTACAAAAAACTAGATTTTTAGTCATAATAATTTTTTGTATAACTTTTAATCATAACATTTCTGTTGTTTTAAGACTAAAAACCAATGGCTAAAAGTTTTAGTAATAAGAAAAATTGAACTAAAGTTTGTGATTAAATATACATTAGACACAACATTTTGTCGTGACTAAATATTTTGCTAAAAACTATTATAACTAAAATCCAGTTTTTTGTAGTGTTTACATTATAGCTTTTTACTATAGTATGTGAGAGCTTTGCAATATATATAGTTTAAAACTATTGGTTTAAACTACTCTTTCAAACACTATATTTACCAAATGAATCTATAATATCACATTTACTTTCTTATTTTTTTCTATGTGAAATCAAGCTCTGTGTTGGAACTGGCAAGCATTGGGCAATACAAGTCATTTTCTTTGGCTTGTCGAAGAAGCCACTTTCCAAAACCCTGCCACTATCCTTCATGTCAAAGATGTGTTGCACCCATACTCGAGTGTCGTAGTGATAGGCTGCCAGCTGTTGTAATTAGAGCCGACAATTTTAGACACGGCAAGATGACACGATACGAAAACGACACGATATAAACGGGTTTGGACTACATGAATATTAATTAGGCCATAAATGGGTTGGCACGAATAACACGAAAATAAACGTGTTGGATTCGTGCTAGCACGCTTAACACGCTTTAACACGTTTAATTAAATGTGATGTAAAAGTGTCAACACGACACAACACGATCAATCCGTTTATAGCACATTTAAACTTAAAATAAAAAATTTTATAATTTTACAAGATGAAGGATTTGAACCTTACACCTAAAAGTGTATTTTAAGTTTGCCTCCATCACACTGAATGATCATTTTGTATGAAATAAGAGCATTTAATTTATTTATTATATTTTTAATGCTTTTGAATCTTAACATAAAAAAACTGGTAACCTGTAGGTGTGAAGAATTGAACCCTGGACGTGAGGGTATATAATTGTGCCAGCCTCCACCAAAGCTCAACGAGCTTTTATTATGAAATAAAACCTTCTATTTCATTTATTATGATTCTACGTGCATGTTTTTAATACATTCAAAAGCCCCACATTGGAAAGGAAACCAAAGCTTTTCCCAGCAGTTCTCTATATAAGGACTCATACCTCATTTCCCATCATGCAATTCAACGTGGGTTGCCATGTGCCAATGAATGAATACCTAAAATAATTTTTCTTAAATCCGATTGATGAGGATTAGATTAGAGAAAAAAATGCAGTTTAAGATATTTAATTATTTAATTCTTAAATTTGATTGTTAAGGATTGGATTTGAGAAAAGTTTAAAAATAAGAACATTTTAATTTGAAGATAATAATATTTTGGTGTTGTTTATGTTTTAAATCTTAAATTGTAAATGCTTGTTATGTATAAAATTTATATTTTATTTTTTTTATTTTTATATATATATTTTTAATTTTTTTGTCATAATCGTGTTAATTGTGTCGTGTCGTGTTACTCGTGTTATAAGCGTGTCGTGTTTGTGTTTGTATTTTAGGCACATTTATTAATCGTATCGTGTTCGTGTTTAGTATAATCATGTCCTGTTGTAATCATGTTAACACGAACACGACACGTAACACGATTTTGCCAGCCTTAAGTGCAATGATCACACCAAGGAAAGTTAGTAACTGGAGAAGCCGGTTATCATCCTAGGCAGTTACCCCTATGTATGCATAATTCATTGAATCTGATTTCAACGGTCGAGAGTTTGTGTAGTATAGAAACTACAAAAGTGGGCTGGTGGACTATAGAAACACCTTATATATAGACTGTCGTAACCTGATTTTTTTTATCGTAACAAGCATTCCTCTATTTTTCTTTCTTTTAAACTTTATTTCAAGTCTGACAAAAATATGTGTATTTTTTTGTTATTTTCTTTTTAAAACTGGTATGAAACCTTACTTTAAGATTTTAGTACAATTCACTTGTTCATAGTTATTAATATTAGTTTCATTACATTACTAACATTAGTTTCATCATATAGCAGAAGCTTTACTATAGTGGCATCTATACCTATCTACACAATTATCCATCCACCATGATCAGCTCCACATTGAAATTATTCTGACCTCTTGGTAGAATTTCCTATAACATGAACAACTAAGTGAACTATTTGTCACGCCCCACTGAGCCACAAAGATGCTACTCTCTTTTCTTGGGCATTTTTTAGAGTAAGATTGGCCCAATGAAGATTCTAGAATGGTCTGGAGTGATCTACACTGTTCCACAGCATTCCAAGAGGTTCCACCACAGTTTAGAAGCATCCTGAAGAACCTAGGAGGTCTTGGAAGACTCAAGACTACTCTGAAACTTTCTAGAACTTTGAGAGCACTTAGGGACAATGTAGAGCAGTATAGAATTATCTAGAATACTCCATACTTGTAAATACCTTCCATACTTTGCTAGAATATTCTCAATAGGAAATAGTAGCCGTTGGATCAATGTAATCTAGACCGTTCATTTGTTAGGAGATGCTTATAAATAGGACCAACTCTCTCATTTGTAAACCATCCAAGGAATCCAAGAATCATAAGCCTTGTAAAGTTCTCTTAGCTTAATACAAAAATCCTTTCAGAGTTCTCCTTCTTCTCTTATGTTCCCTTGTGTTCTAGGCTAGCGCATGAGTGAGTTAGGCTGACTTAGTATCGGGATTGTACTAAGGCCGTACAAGTACTTTCGGAGAAAGTAAGCTTGTGACATATTGCTTAATAAGTCCAAACATAGCCCATATGATGAGCTTCATGCTAACTTATATGATCTAATTATGCTTATTTATGAACTTTCATTACAACTTAAACTTAGCTTAACTAGGGCTCAAGTATATGTACCAATTGCGTATGGTGGTCGTCATAACATTGAGACCTTATCATTCCTTGAAACTCCCTTTCCATCGGGAGATTGGTACAACACTTTCTTTCATACTTAGTGTATCATTTACTAATTCTTTAAATTATGGGATCATGTAATGTACGAAGCTTAACTAAGTAATATTTTGTCTACTATCAAAGTAAAATTTTTACAAACCTTTTCTTTTAAGAGAAAATCATTATTATTCATACTATAGGTGGGATTTGGTACTTACCGGTTAATTGTTCCGTACTTAAATCAATTTTCCCTATCCTCTTCAAGAATCACCTTCGAGTCCTGTTTGGACAATTTTTCTTTATTAACTTACTTAATATCAACCACCCCTTTATCGATAATTGAATATAATTCCTAACTATAAATTTTGATTATTAACAAGTGTTTTCTCTGTTTTTAGCCTTAGGTATAATAAGACTTATTTACTTTTCTATAAACGTCTTCATGTCACCTTCGAAACTAGGGCAAAATTTCCCTTTAGGGGCATTTCCTATTTTGAATATTTTGGGGTTCGTTCAGTTGTTTTTGCCCTCGACGAGTCTTAAAAATTTTTCAAGCTTACACTTATCATTTGAACTTGCATTTTATTGTTTTTAATGCATATGATAATGATTTTGAACATCGATGCTTGATTTGCGATGAAAACCCATTCTTTACGAACTTTGCGATTTCATCCCGTTTTATGAAAATTTGACGATTTTGCCTTTGATTTCAAAATCGATTATTTCACATCTTTGGATTCAAATATATTTTTTTTTTTTTACAACAAAGGTCTAAACTTCCCAAATTCCAGACTCCATAATAATTTATTAAAAAAAACTTTTCTACCTTGTTTTTTATTTTGAAGACATTTTATGGTTTAAAAGTTTGAAAATTCATAACTTATGATTCATGTAGAATTTTCGCAATCCATTCATTTTGTTTAATCGTTTCGATTATTTCTACAACTTTTATGTTTTAACTTTCTTGAAATTTGGATTGTATAGGGGTGTTTTTGGTCATTTTTCAAAACTGTCCTAAAATAAAAACTTTGCAACTTTATCCCACCGAATTTTACAAATTTTTATTCACAAAAATTGTCACTTCCATTGTGTTAATTAGAACCAAAACCTGCCCCCAACATCTAGTTGCCTCAAAATCAATCAAAACCTTTAATTTTTATTAAAACCCAAAAAAAAAAAAACATTTTTACTAAGTTCTTTGAATTTATGTTTTTTTTCCAAGTGTGTAACCCCTATTTCACAAATCCAAATCACCACAAAAACACAATATAAACATCCCATAGTGTCACATAATCATGCCATAGTCTTTGTTTAATTTTTTACATAACAAATATAAAAAGAAAATACAAACTTTTTCGTACCCAAATTCCCTTGATGAACTTTGTGATTCTCCATCTAAAATTTGTTCTCAGCACAACTCTTAACGTAAATCATGCAAAGTTTATCATTAAAACCTTTTCTAAGAATCAAGAGGAAAAACCCAAACGAAAAGGAAAGGGAAAAATTCAAATTTTATCTTAGTTTTTAAAATTTAATTTTTGCTCTTGGAATTCTTGGAAGTAGTTTCTTGCTAAAATTTGGAAGAAATTTTTGAGGATATGGGTTTGGGGACTCTAGGTTCCATCAGAAGAAAAATGGGATTTTTTTTTCAAATTTTTAACCACTTTTTCCTTAAAAAGTTCACTTTTTGGGCATTGTTGCAATTTTTCTTATTATGGGGCAAAAATTAAAAAAAAAAACTCATGTCTCCCCACCACAAGTGGCTGCCGTGTGTCTCATAGGTTGGGTGGCTAAATTTGGGCCATTTGGGATAAAGCAAATGGGTCCCACCACCTTTGCATACAGTATAAATTTGTCCTACATTGTTTTTTCTCTACACTGTTAGTGTAAAATTTTGTACGGATATTATCTCCAATAGTCTACAATTACACTGACTAACTTTTCCATACTAAACATCTTCCAACACAGTATTTTATATATTTGTATTTGTACTTTATCAGTACCATTTTGCTACATTGTGTATTCTTTTTACTGATGTGTATCTTTTTATACTATATTCATCAACTGATGATTGGAAAACACCAAAAATCTTTTATCAATTTTTTTGCCTGTCAATTAACCATTTTATACTGCTTAGACTATAGTATAATTATTTACTTCATTTAACATTTATTTTCCCTTACTAACTTATACCACAGAGTTTGTAATTGTTGTGATAAAAATTTCAATTTGAGAGTATTTTACAAATTTTTGAGTGATCATACTCACAAAAATCTATATATCAAAATACTCTATTTTGCACAAAATTCACATACATCATCCTTACTAGTAATATCCATAATTACTCATTTTTATCATTATTTTTACATAAATATAATTTATCAAGAAAAAATTCATTATTTAAATCTAAACAGATTTTAGATTTAAATAAATGAAAATTTTTTTCTTGGACATTACATATACTTAGCGTGTGGTACATAATATATGAGTACATTTGACTTTAAAACGTTGCCTTAACTTTAAAATTTTAATGGTTAGGAAAATAAGATAAAAATTCTTAAAAAATAAATAAAAAACAATCTACTATGAGTTTTTCCCCCTAACATCTCATAAATTGTAGACGAGGAATATTAGGTTTGGTAAATTAGCGAGCACACAGTTACAAGGACGGGGCAGTGTTGTAATTATAATTACAATTAAAAAGTGTTATTAATCATAACGACTTTTAAACTTTAAGTCTTATTTTTTTTACTCTTAAACTTTAAAAATCGTCATTTTATCCCCTGACTTTCAAAACTCCTCATTTTACCCTTGAAATTTAAAAATCATTATTTTACCTCGAACTTTTAAAGCTCCTCAATTTATCTTTTAAATTTCTGATTTTTCGTTCAAATAGATAGAATTAAACCTACGTAACTTACACATGGAATACCTGTAGGAGCAAAAATGAGATTTTATCATTTTAAAGTTTTGTTTCGTATTTACACTCTCATTTAACCTTTTCTTGTATCTGTTCTCATTTAACAAGGATCTATATGTATATTTTGTCTTAATATTATTTATCGATATGTCCTCATTTTTTATTTGTAACTTATTTTCTTAGGTATTTAAATTCAAATATTGGCAAAAAATATAGACTTATTAAATGAGTTACGAATTAAAAATAATAAGAAATATGCAAGTAAACCCTTTATAAATGGGGGTTTAAATTAAAAAAAATAAAGGTGTCAAGCGAGAGTGTAATATAAAATAAAACTTAAGAGTTATAAAATCTTATTTTTGCCTTTATAGGTGACTCATGTATGAATCATATAGGCTTAATTCTATCTATTTAAGTGGAAAATAAAAAATTTAAAACGTAAAATGAAAAAAGTTTGAAAGTTTAAAAGTAAAATGATGATTTTTTAAATTTAGAAGACAAAATAAATAGTTTTAAAAATTTAAAGGCAAAGTTATAACGGTTAAATTTCAAGGGACACAAATACGAGAGATCTATCCTTGTTTGGCTAAGAATAGTTTCCACCACAAATTTAATTATGAATAATATAAAATTTTTATATACTACAATAAAAAAAATTACTATAACAAAAAATTCTTATATGCTACAATAAAAACTGATTCCGTTACTAGCCGAGCACCCCCCTAAGGTCTATAGGCTAATAAAGTCATGGGCACAGCCTCTTCGCGCGGATACTCATCAATTTCATTTCGGACTCTGGGGCCCCGCAGGACGAAGAGGGCAAGAGAAAGAGAGGGGAATGGCGAAATTCTCGCTGTTTGGTGATGGAGAAGACGACGAAGGTCCCAGTTGCCCTCTCAAGAGATCTCGCTTCGATGACGCAAGCCCTTCCTCCAGCGAAGAAAACGAACCACTTACACGACAGGAAGAAGAAGAAGCGAACGACGATCGATTCGACGAGGAAGAGGCGAATCTTTTCATTCGGTGCCGACCAGTTCGACGACGTCGACGGGTCGAACACACAGGTGAAGAAGGGGATGGAGAAGAAGAAAACGCAGAGCTTAATGTCGATTCCGCTCCTGCCGATGCCCATCAGGAGGATCCTCGTCCCCTTGCGACTGACACGGATCGCTCCATTTCCGTTTTCTTGACCGATCCAGATGTTCTTGATTGCTGTATTTGCTATGAGCCCTTGACGATTCCTGTTTTCCAGGTTTGTCCTCCTTAAGATTCTTTTTTTTCCCCTTCTATCGCAGGATTTTTGGGATTTTTTATTGTGATTGATTTTTTTTTTTGAATTTTTATTCTAATTATCGCTTCGTTTATTTTCTTTGTTTTAACATCTGGGTTTTGATTAATGTTGTCTGATCTAAGAGGCTCTGAATCGTTAACTTGGTAATTGTGTTCATGTGCTCACTTTGTCTCGTTGCATTTTTGGATATTAAATGGTAATTTTTCTGGTATTCTTAATTTTTAGAAGTGAAATGTGCAATTTTAAAGATGAAACTTTATTTTGCGAGAAAGGATTTAGTAGTAGAGTAGTCGTACATTAGACAAGGTTCATGTCAATTGTTTTTAGTGATGATATTTGTGTTAAGGAGCGTGGAGCAAAATTCAATGTTTTTTAGAATATCACTCCATGCAGAGGATTTTAGGTATCACTACAAAGGAGAAAGAGAAGTGAAAAACACAAGAAAAAAATGTATTTTTGATCCCAGGTGCGGGCCCCCGTGGAGGGTGTTTTATGCGGCCATGAGCTAAGACAGAGGCTACGCTCAGCCACGCCCTCGAAGTCTCGAGGCTGCGTGCAGAGTCAGGTGACTCATAACGCGGGGCCAAATCTTGCGCGGCCGCGCGTGTCAGGGTGCTGGAGTTCATGTTTTGTGATTTTTTGGGGGTTTGTTATCTATTGTTTTGTCAACATATAAATAGATAGATTGGGTTCTTTTCTTTGTATTGTGCTTTCTCAAAATTGAGAGAGAGGCTTGAGAAAAATTCTTGAGAGAGTGTGCAATTTTCTTTTGTAAACTCCTTCATCATCAAAGTGAAGAAAGTGGATGTAGCTCTCACATCGAGAGTGAATCACCATAAATTTCATGCTTTCTTATTTATTTTTCGTTCTCGGTAAAATTAAGGCTTTTAATTTGCAACAATTTGCTTCTCTGGAACAGAGGAATTGCTCTTTTCTTTCATTTAGTTCCGTAAGCAGATGTTTTGGTATTTTTAATCCAGTATGGTCTAACACTTGTTTGGTATACACTACTTATGTTAATAAGTGCATATATAGAACCGACTGGGATTAGCCCGACAACAGGAAGAAGGGAGAAAAAGGGGGGGTGGGGGGTGGTGGTGGTGGTGTTAAGGGGCTTTAGGTCTCTAGGAAGTGTATGTTAGGATTTATTTGGGTAAGCAAATGGGTGCATATATACCCAAAAAAAAAAAAGTGCATATGCACATGGAGTCACATATTTATATAGTTGTATATTATAAAGACACAAACAAACACACTTGTGCGTGCACACGATGAAACATTGGTATTTGGAACTTAGTACTGGCAGTTTTAAAGATACTCCCCAGACTAATGAAAGATCATTACACGCGATCATAACTGAATATCCATGAAATTACTAAACATCCATAAAATTAATTTTTGTTTAAAATTGATGTCAAATACTTGAGATTTTATTTACTTGACAACTACTTCATTATGGGTTAAAGCTTGTCAGAAATTGATAGGCCCCTTGGCAACGTAGTTCAAACTAGAAAGTTGGGATTTAAACCAACTTTGCTACTGTGTTTCTCTTACATAATTTGAATTTCAAACCAACTTTGGTTCAAACTTTTGGTCAGAACTACGTTCCCAAATGGCATAACTGTTTTTCATTTATTTTTCTTCGAAGTTGTAGGGTATGCTATGGTTTGACCTCAGTACATAACTTTAACTAATGGAGAAGAGAAAGTAGATGAAAAAAGGTGATTTTTTTTTGTGTGTGTGTGTGTCTCTAAAATAGTGTTGATAGCTAATGGAGGAGATGAGCTGGAGTTATTGTGGGTTTTTAGCTTGCTATATTGATTATTGAGCCCGTGTTGACTGTATTAGCTTCCTTGAACAGTTAGGTAGCTTTTGATTAAAGATAAATTAATATTATTACGTGTAGTTGTATTCTTGATTTTGTTGTTGCTTCTTCCTTTTTCACTGTTCCTTATATTATGGATGAACTCGTCATGTTTGGAAGTCATTGTTTGATCATATATTCATATTAAAGAATGTAGATGAAACAATATTCTCTTGAGACTCTATCACAATTTCTTCGAATTTTGAGGCTGATATTTTGGAGCATTCCTAACAGAAAGCCTTTTGCTAATAATATATTTGACTAGATTGCTTATTATAATATTTTGCATGTATCTAAATGTTGTTGTCCAATCATGATGCCAAAATGTTTCATTTTTGTGATTATGAGCTGAAAAGTCTGAATAGTAAATGTCATATATGCAAAAAAATATGTTATTGCTATATTCAAAATTCTAAGTAGAACTTACTATTTTCATGTTGTGCTAGATGCAGAGAATTGAATAATTCTATTTTTGAGTAACTTCAATTTTTTTCATACGTTTCTAGAAACTATTCTTGTCCTATCATTTTCCGCCTTCCAATTGCCAACTATCATCTTCTTGCATTTTTTCCTCCGATTTTCTCTAATACGAAAGGGAACAATGCTGCAAGTCAGAAAATGAAATATGAGGCACAGAATGTTTTAATTGCAAGTTGCTGCACACAAAGTGGCAACTTAGTTAGTGGATCGTGTGTAATCTTGTAATTTAAGCGGATGCTGAATTCTTAGCATATACCATTCTTGATGTCATATTTAGCTACAAGGAATTTAACATATACTTTTAGAGTGATCTTAAAAAAGAGTGTTTTAATTTTACAATTGTCCTCCTTAGACCATCTCTGATACAAAAGTGGTGCAAATGTTTATTTTTAGCATGCTACAATGAGTTGCACGGAGAGTCAATGGTACTAACTGTAGTAATGTTCCAGTAGTAACACCTCCAATATAGTGTTAAAGGATCATGCCAATGCTAAAATTTACCATGGGTAGAACTCTCGCAATCTAGTGTGATATTTAGTGCCAAATTTAGCATATGCTATATTGGTTGCCAAATAGCATAAAGTATGGTATATGTCAACATTGATGTTTGATTTGGGTTTTACTTCTTGTCTTTTCACTTAATAATTGCTATCTTGTCATTTGCATGGATTTTATTTTTCAAGATTTAAAGTCCGCAATAGGGTCATTGTTGTGGCAAGTGAAGAAGAAAAACCAAAAAGTGAACAAATGTCAAATTTGATACTAATATATTTGCATTAGAAAAAGAAACAGTTTGCTGCTCTGCCAAATTTTAGTATTGGCATAATTATTTGAGGTTGTATTGCAGGTGTCCTTAGCATGTGTCTTTGGGGCAATAGTTGGCACGAAGGACAGTGCTTGCTACAACTTAGGCATTTGGTAGAAGTACTGTACAATATTGTCGAGAATCTTAAATAACCATGGACAAGAACTTTTCTGTCCACTTCTTTGTCCGTGCACCAGTTTTCCTCAACAATCAAAAGAGAATAGAGGAATTTGGAACCACCACCCCTTTTAGCTGGGTATATCAATAAGCTACATCATGCATTACTCCAAAATGCGTAATATTTATTTTTGTTTAATCTTCATGAGATGAAGTTTCGTCAAAATCTCTCTGAAAGGAATAAATTACTTGTTGTGATGAAAAAGAAAGTGATATCTATCTCTAAATTTGAATTTTGTTGTTTAAAATTATTATAGCGCTGTTTGTTCTTGGATGCTTTAATGGTTGAGTGTAGTGGTTGGTAATTGGATTTTAGAGGACGATAGAATAGTGGAAACTCTTAGGACGAAAAATGTATGTAAAGAAAGTTGTAGTCTGAAGAATTCAGCGTGCTTTTGGCATTGTAGCATTGGAGGAATACGTTAAAGCTGCATGCTAAATTTTAGCATTTTGGACAGTGGTATACTGATAAACCCATAGTTTGACCTTTTGCATTGTAGATGGTGTGAAAAGCCTTGCATATTTAAAAAGCTAGCAATCCTGCTGTTGCATGAGGCTACAGGATTTCATTTGAAATTGTCTCAATTCTTAACATCATTAACCGGGGTTCTTGTGATTGGTTTTGTGACATCTGGGGATTTTGTATTCGACTTGTTGGTTTCCAGAATTTTATCTGATGCTAATTGTTGGAGGTTTTGTTTTTGTAGCTAAAAGATGTTGATAGATATCAATTAAATCAGTCAAATGTTACTGAATTTCTGATTTTTTATGTTATGGTGCTTGGACTATCCGTGACTATAATATTTTCAATTTTACATACACATGCAGACATAAAAACGCATATATTGTTATACTTGTCTATAGTTCTCGTTTGTGCCCATGATGTGTTCTGACATTCCGATAACTATATGTTGCTTCTATGGCTATTCAGTGTGAGAATGGACACATAGCTTGCTCTTCCTGTTGCAGTAAACTTAGTAATAAATGTCCCTCTTGCTCATGGCCCATTGGCTATAACCGTTGCCGGGCAATTGAGAAGGTCCTGGAATCAGTCAAAATTGCATGCCAAAACAAGCAGCATGGTTGCAAAGACATGGTTAATTACAGTAAGATAAAGGATCATGAAAAGACATGCACATATGCACCGTGTTCATGCCCTCTTACTAGCTGTAACTTTGTCTCCCCGGCTAAGCAGTTATACCTACACTTCGGCAGTCAACACAAGGATTCTGCTGTACTTTTTCAGTATAATCACACTTTTACCGTCACATTGAATGTGAATGACAAGTTCCTTGTTCTTCATGAACGTAATGATGGTGTCATATTTGTCCTCAACAACGAAATTGAAATCCTTGGAAACATAGTCTCCGTTTATTGTATAGGGCCTTGCTCATCTAGAGGGTTCTTCTATGAACTGGTGGCAAAACATGACGGAAACTCTGTCCGACTAGAGTCTTTCACGAAGTGCACTCAGAGCCGGGTTGACAACTCTCTATCTTCAGTGTACCTCCTTATTCCACCTGATTTTTTTGGTTCTTCTGGCCAGCTCAAGTTGGATCTCGTCATACAAGGTAACAATCGATCTCCTGCATGCTCTGAAATAAGTCTTTGAGGCTGCTCAACGCGAGTTAACTTTTCCAGTCAAGAGTTTATAATTTTATATTTTAGAAGATGAATTGTTTTCAAATATCGTATTAATGTGTCAAAGAATTATATTTTTCTTTATGTCTGCCTTTCGCGAGTTGTATTACTTTTATCTTCGACAAATACAAGAGCTTTACCAGGTTCTGTGTCGTTTGATTGCTTTATTTTAGTATTCGTCAAACTTGACTAATTGGCGCCAAGGGGCTAATTTTTGTTTGCCTGATGCTTAATCCTGAATTATTTTCAGGAACTATTCTTTATATTCTATAAGTTAATTTAACGAAAAGCAATTTTCGTTTCTTAATCCATATCGAGAACCTCAGCTGGTAGTCAATTTCCTGCTAAAAATTTTGGTGTGTAGAAGCAAAAGTCTTGCTTGAGAAAGCTGCTTTAGAATGCCATGTGGAGAACCTCTGCTAAGTCTGTTTGGTATGCGGATTCAAATTGACGTGGTTTTTAACTTAGATGGTTTGAATGGTGGTTTTAAACTTACATTTACAAATGCAAAAGTGTAAAGAGAATAAAACATGAAGGATGAACCAATAATAAAGCATGAGAAATGGAGTCAATAATAAAGCATGAGAAATGGAGTCGTGGTTTTAATATAGCTAATAGATTCAAACCATGCGGAGGCGCAAAGTTCTCTCCTAGTTTGATTTTTGTGTGGACTCAAACTAAACATCGGGGTTCAAAACCATTTCAGTAAATGTACATTCAATCCCAGTTTGAAGCGATTTCATGGGTTCCCTATATGAGCTCATGTACCACTTCCTGACTTTGTGCTGCAACACAGAATTTAATAGTGTGTTTGACAACTGTGGTTAGAACTATAGTTGTGGTTATCAAATAATACAAATATCTTATATGTTATAATAAAAGGCAAAAAAATTGCTACAGTATAAAGCTTTCATTAATGTTTTAAACCACAACTATAGTTCTGATTACGCTTCTTAAACACCCTATTAATTTCATGCATGTTGCTCATACTGTTGTTGTTATTATTATTATTATTATTATTATAAAATAAGCAATGAAAATAATATAAAAAGGAAATAAATGCTTACGGACTTAATTCATATATGATTTATGGATTAATTTTATTTTAGTACATGAATTATAGTCAAATTTCATTTGACCACTGAACAAGTTTTAAACGTCTCTAACACAAGTCCTCGAGCTGCTAAAGTGTTCCAAACTAGTCTTGTCGATCTGATTGTAAAATCTCACTAAGAGAGGCACACCACAACTTTCTTTTAATTGTCAGTGTATGGAGCTTTTTACTAATAAGATTTTTTTGCTTTGAAATTGATGAAAACGGTGGAGGAGGAAGGACGGAAGAACCAGAAAATTTCTTCCAAGAGATCTCAACATGAAATTTGTTCCAAACTTAAAAAGTTTTTACTTGCTACAATGCGCCCAAAAAGAAGGATCGGCTTGCTTTTCAAGATCAACATCTCACTGCACACTAGATCTTTTCCCGACTTCGAAGTCTCCGAATCTCAACATCATCTCCTTTAAATTGTCGTTTTCCAGCAATCAAACGAAACAAGAAGAAACAAGAAGAAGAAGAAGATGTCACAGGCTTTGAACCGCAACATTAAAGGCAATAGGACCAAAACCCACAAAAGTTTAAATTGTCTGTCATGTTCTTTTATTAGAATTTCAATTCCAGTACTTTTCGATACAAATAGTTGAGGATGTTGCAATTGTAGATAGGAAGTCGGTCATTTTTGGTGTTAGGGCTTGAGATGATGCTGTGTGTGGATTTTGACAAGGGAAGAATTAGGTGTTCTACTTCAAAATTCCAATTGGTAAAGAAGATTGTGCCAGTTCAAGAAATTGGAAGCTTTGGCGTGCGATTGTGAATCTGGGTATTCTGTAAAAAGCTACTCCACAGTCCCAACCCCAAAAAAAAAAAAAAAAAAAAGAAAAAAAGAAAAAAGAAAAAAGAAAAAAAAACTGCTTCTAAATCATGGGCACAAAAGTTTATGTACAAGATTTAAAAGTAAAAGATCCAAGAAGAGATTTTAGACACATCCAAGGAATTTGAGGTTTTAAGGTCCTCGTCCATAAATGAATCTAAAAGATGTGTAAATTGCACATTATGCGTTTTTACCTAAACACCAATTGGATCAAAACTAATCATACTAACACACTAAGTTTAACTCGGTTAATTTTGTATGTAAATGACAAAAGTACCTTTTGAATCTAAACCATTGATTTAAAATCACCAAATCATAGCTATTTTTTTGTTTTTTACCCAAAAAATTCAAAATCAACCCCAAAAAGAGGAAAAAAAAAACCTTTGAAACAAAAACAAAACCATTTCTTACCCCAAAAAATTTCAAAATCTAAAAAAAGGAAAACAAAATAACAAAATAACAAAAATTCAACCTCCCTCGTCCCCTCCACCCTCCCAAACTTGCCAGTCTTGCCACTACCAACAACCCCACCACTGGGCCCAACCTCGCCTACCCCCCTTTTCGTCAAGCCCAGCCCCACCTGCGGCCATTTCCGTCGAGCCCAACCCCTTCCCCGGCCGTTTTAGATTAGCCTAGCCCCTTTTGCCCCTGTTCTTGTCGAGCCCAATCTCATTGCCCTCGTTCGTGTTGAGCCCAACTACCCGTCAACCACCTACTAGTAGCAACCAGCCACCCTGTGCGTCCCCAACTGTTGTCGTCTAACCTCATCGCGCCACCACACTGGCGGTCCCCCACACCATTGCTCCCTTCTCATTGTTGCGCCCCACCCATAGTGGGGGAAGTAAGGAGAGAGAGGCAATGGGTTTTTTTTTTTTTTTTTTTAATTTTTTTTAATTTTGCTATAATTTTTTACTTTTTTTTTTTGAAGGGATAATTATTTTAATCTTTTATGGAACAAATAGAGCATTAAGAGGGGATTTTTTTCAGGTTTTATTGGAATTAGTTAGTTTTGGTTTTATTGTAATTAATTTGTTTTAATTTTGTTGAGATTGAGGTGTGCTTTTGTGACGACCCTCACTTACGTGGCCATCACTTAACTTAACTTGGTCTTAAACTTAAACATACTTAATAATAAAGTACAAAATTTCAGGATAATTTTTTTTTTTAAATGGATTCTTGTTGCGGAATCCTTGGCATTAAACCTTAGAAGGAATAATAACTGTTTTTATAAAATTTAATAACATATGAGTTCTTAAAGATAAAGAATTCTCAACGTGTAACTTTAAAAGATATAATAATAATTTCTTAAAACTTAATTTCGTAAACCGAATATAATCACTTTATCAACGTGATGATAACGTAATATTAATAATTACGTTTTAACATAACCATAGTAATTTCTTGAAGTATAACTATAATAATTTCCTTGAACTTTTCCTTTTAAAACATAAGGATGGTTATCTATCAACTATTACTTTAAGGACATTTCACAATTTAAATAAAACTATTTTCAAAATAATTCTAAATTAAATATTACAAATAAAATCCCATTTAAATGCTCTGTAAAACTTTCTTAACAATTATTTATATTTTACTTATAATTCAACATCTT
>CAMOHE010044167.1:0-42906 GCA_946598075.1 Artocarpus hirsutus
ATTTATATAATTTAATATTGATATTAGTATGAATATTAATATTAATATTATACTATTCATATTGATGTTATATTATTATGTTTTTATTATTAATGTTATTATTATTCTTATTATTAAATTATAAATTTATATTGATATAATATTTTATATCTATATCATATATTAATATTAATGTATAATAATAGTACTAAATTATTTTATTTTATTATTATAGTATTTATATATATATTATATTCTAATATTAATTAATAATAATATATATTATATTTAGATATTGTATATGTAATATATTATATGTTGTTGTTGTTAATGTTATTATCATCATTATTATCAAATTAGTATTTTATATTGATATAATTTTTATATTTATATTGCATAGAAATATTAATTTATAATAATATTATAATAATAATTTAATAATAATATAATTATTATCATCATCATCATTATGGAAAAAAAGGGTGAGATTTTTATAGTTTTGAGATTCCTAGGAATATGAATATCACCTTATTGGGTGGGCTTTAGATTACCCCAAAATGAGATAATTTGAACCTCATGGAAATGAGTTTCCCTAGAATCCAAAACTCAAATTACTGCATACCAAATATGGGAATCTATAAGATTTCCATTCCTACATCAGGATTACTTTATAGATTATCAGATCTTATAATAAGCCAATTTAAAATAGGTAAAGTAGTCTATCTAGAAAACTGTATTTTTTAGTTCAAAAAATTGCTACACAATTGTAGTTTTCAAATGACCAAAATTGACATGTCAGTCTTGAAAAATTTATCTTTTTGTGCTAAAAATCCTACTAGGATTCTACTGGAATCACGCCTATCTCTAGAGTTGGTGGGCGTGTTCTCCCTCTTCTAATAGAAAAGTGACACATGTCACAACTATCATTAATTATATGATCTGTATCTAGTATCTGCCTAAAATTTGATTTTGGTTCAAACTTACATATTTTTTATTTTAACTTTTAAAATAAATATCTTTTATGACTTTATTAATTATTTATAATATCTAACAAGATAAACAATTACTGTGCAATATCTCTTTCAACTTTTGAATTTTTTTCTACAATAAGAGTATAAATAGATCACATGAAAATCATGTGACATATTTGAATCACTCAACCATAGAGTTGGTGCCATATATACTCCTATAGTACAGTGGTTAGTGCTACACACGGTGTAGGTGGAGCACTATATGAATTTCTAATTATGCTCCTACAAATCAGAAATAGCCAAAGAAATTTCCATTGACCTATCTGAAAATATGTTATGGAGCTAACAAGAGGACCCAATAGACATATATAATTAATTAAATTAATAGTAATTATTATTCTAGTACGCACCACTATCGGAAACTAAAGCAACACTCTTAAATTATATATATATATATATATATTAATTATATAGAACCTTAACCATAAAATTTTGACAATAAGATTGTCCATTGATATAATCATTTGCCATATGATAATATTTTTTACAGCAATATTCATGGTTAGATTTAGGTTTATAGTTTTCTGTGTAACTTTTCTAATTACTTCTTTGTTTATGAGTTTTGATCAATTTTTGAATAGGCGACCTATTTATGAACAAATCATAAATAAAGAATTGAGTAATATTTGATATCACATTTCAAATAGCGAGTACTCGTCACCCAAGTTCTCAAATCAATACCCATGATAATATTTTCTCATCCTATCTATTAGGAGTTTTGGATTTCATATTTGTGAGTAATGTTCCCAGCTACCTATAATATTGCCTCTAATATACTGATTTTTTGTTCGTGAATATATAGATATCAACCATTGGCAATCAAAAGACATAATATATATATATATATATATATATATGAATCTACTAATCACTTCAAGAGTAAGATTGTTAGAAAAAGAGTACATAGTGGAATTTTAAAATTTTTTATATCAGAATATTTTTCAAAACACAAGTTTGACATATTAACTGCATAAATTAACCAGATCTTACTAACCTTTGACATTCGAAGAGCTCTCGCAATCCGTAAAGAGAAGTAACGTTCTAGAAGAGCCTTAACAAACTAATGTTCTTTGCTATTCTTTATCCACGACGAAGTGAGTGTGGGCTCATGTTGTTTAGCTTTTCCACCAGGTAACTCTCCTTCCAACCAGTAGAGAAATACCCAAAGTTATAATTCGTGATGTATGAATGATAGCCGTTCAGGGAGTTTAAGAGTCTCAATGATAGAGTCTCACTCTAGATTTCTTAACTGATCTAAATAATAATAAGACTCACTCCCTTTTTATAGAGGTTGGGCCCAAGAGTTAGTCCCTATCAGATAAGGCCTCAAAAATTTGAATCAGAATCAATATATGATAAAATCTGCATGAAAACACGTGATCTTTTTATCACCTTGTCGGTAGGTCGAATTGGCAGATCGGCCTGTCGAACCTCTTCAATTGGTAGGCCGAACTTAAAGATCAACTTGCTGAACCTCCGATGAACGATTCTTGTAAATCCTTATTTCCCACCCGAGATTCTTAAGATAGAGCTTCAGTTTTAATTCAAATAACTTAATCAAGAAATTATTTGATTAAAACAGTCATATTTAGATAATTTTTAGGAAAATAAATATTCTTGATAATTCAACAAGTATTTGATCCCGATAATTCAACAAGTTTATCTTGAATTAATTTTATCACAAAATTAATTCAATTGATAAACAAACATGAATTATCTGATTTTACCGAATTTCAGCCAATTTGATAAATCTGACATAAGTCACCAATTATTGAAAAAGTACACCATATTGTTACAGGATTTTTGTGAGCTAGCAAAGGGGACCAAATGGACCTATATAGTTCAAGCTCCAGATAATTATGAAACCCAATATGCTAGATATACATTTCATAATTATCAACTCCAACGCTACTCCATTAAAAGCTTAGAGCTGCACTCTCGAACTATATAGAATTACAAACCCGAATAGCTAAGTCTTCATGACATATCATAACATATCGTATTCCTATAGAATTATCCATAATCGGCTTAAAGACAAGTTCTGTCTTAGCTTCCCAATTATTTTTATTTTATGTTCTATTATCTCACCATCGAAAAACTTACCATCCAAAGACAATATACCATTACGTTACACCTATGTATCCAAATGGTTGAACGCTTCAATTTTCTAATTACATGATAACACATATAATGTAATGCCCCCTTACGGACGTCGCAAATGTCGTTACATTCATTTCTTAATACTTCATTTAAGATAAACTATAGTTCCAAAACATAACTTAAAAACATTCCCCAAGATCCAAGCATACTATAATTTTTATTTTATTTTATTTTATTTTATTATTTTTTTAATGTATTACACATTTATAAACATTTCTTAAATAGTTTATCTCACCAAAGAATAAATTTATAACAAAATACATAGTTAAAAATATACTTACACAATTCGGCAGGCAGAACATGAGACTTCGGCAAGCCAAACTCAACTGGCAGGCCGAAGGTCTTCCATCTGTAGACTGCCCGAGATTTTACAAAATGGGGTTTTAAAATTTATAAGATAGGCAGGCCGATACTTGGCAATCGATAGGCCGATTAATTTCTTCGACAGTCTGACCAGAAATGGTCGACAGGCCGATCTGTTATATAAAAATTTTGTTTAAAAAACCAGTCTTAATGTTTGAAAGTGGAAGACAATTAATAAAACTTAAAAGTTAAATGTCATAATTCAAATCTTAAAAGTTCGTCAAATAAACATACTCAAAATTATAAAACATAGTTTATTTCATTATAATTCCTTCTTTGGTGTTCTTTCATTTGCAATTCATCTTGCATAGTTCACACACCTATCCTTGCCCTCCACCTATTCCATTATCTTCTAACCCTTATTTGCAACATGATATAAAACTGAATAAGCTAGTGCTTAGTAAGTACATTATATCTCACAACTTAAAATACTTTATGAACATCATCATCATCATCATCGTCATAATAGTGCACTAGGCAAAATTTCATAAGGAACATATCTTTCATTACATTGTCCATATTAAACTTAATTCATTTTATCTTAAGGGCCCAAGTGTTACACCATTAACATAATCATAGGTGCGCCATCATGAGAGGAGAGAGGTAGCTAATCCCAAACCAAACATGACATAATAACATAAACATATCATAACATAGGGTGTGCAACACTTATTTAGGTGATACATATATACATATTTATACTTTTATTCTTTGAAATATGTCATCATCATACATGCATAACTTTGAACATAAAAATCTTTCATAAGTAATATTTAAATGAAATCATCATAAAATCATCATAGATATCATCATGAACATAATTTTAAACCTTTATAAAACATATCATGTTGCAGGTGAGAATGTACTTACTTGTGTAGCTTACTTAACCTTATTTGAAAAATAGGTGACGTCACCACAGCCTCGATGTGCTCGTTCCTTAGTGTGTTCATGCCAAACATTTATTTAAAAATACATAAAATTAATATTTATTTTCATAAAGTTGATTATCACCACATAACGCCATCCATTGCATATAACATCACACATACATTTACCTCTTGCAAATGTAATTCATAATATGTTTCATTAACCATAAGACATTAAAACAAAACTATAAACACAAATATTTCCTGACCTCCATGTAGTCAAAATTCAATAACTCAACATACATACATATTTTGGGTATCAAGCTTGGTAGGGACAAAGCTAATATATAAACATCAAACCATGATTTTTCATTAGTCATAAAAATTCCATTTGATGTTTCAAACAAATCATACAATCATGCTCATAAAATTTGCCAGCCATTAGCAAAACAATGAACAATTCTAACTTACATTCACATAATAAATTATCTATATCTTAAAATATTTCCATAAAAATACTACATATAATAGACACATAAAATTATAATATAGCCAAAAATCACCTTTTAATAAAATTCAAACCATCCCAATACATTCATTTCTCAAAGTCATACACGGCCACCAACATAGCAACTTACACATATTCATATAGTGCACATTACATAAAAAATATAACATCAATAATGTATCACTTGCTATTCAACCCTCATGGCAACTATATCAAATACACACGCTCATATAATATAGTTTACATTCACACAAGAACATATATACATGATAAAATATTAATAGTCATTTTATATAATAGTACAAAATATTGTGCACAAACCTCTATAAAATAAAATATGGCAACTACTAGTAATTTATCTACCACATACAAATTTAACATAATGATTACTAATCCTTTAATGACAACTTATTAATATTAAAATACAAAAATAGAGTACCACAAAATATTTCATCATCAAATAAATTCATTAAATCATACAAAATCATTACAACATAAAGTTCAACAATTTACTGTTAAAACAGTCTAAAAAACCTAGCTTCCATAAAAATTCCATAACACATAAAATATTCGTCATATTAACATGAGACTTTCCTCTTTAGAAAATTCAACATACATACAAACAGATACATATGAAATTTCATGAGAAAATAATTCATTTTACTCTATGAACAAAGGCTACATTTTTCTGCACATAAACAATCAACAATAATTTTTGTGAGTGGCAAAGAGGAGAAAATTCATAACTTATCATAGAAAAATCCAATGATCATGAAATTTGGAGGAAAATCACATAATACATACATGAATAACATGTTAAAATTTCAAAACAAATGGAAATTTGTAGACAAAGATATGGCAGTCGGAATAACAATACGTTTCAAAAACACCGAAAAAAAGAAGTTCTTACCTTAGAACAAATTCTTTTAAATCCTCTTTGAATTTATCCCAACGAAAAATAAATATTTCTTCCAAATATTCTTAGGAAAAATAAGGGAGAGAAGAAGGTGAAAGAAACGTGAAGAAGAGAGAGGTGAGAGAGAGAAAATGTGAGAGAGAGAGAGCGTTAACGTGAAAATGAGAATGACGCAAGAGGAGACTTATCTCTCTCTTTTTTAACAGAAATTTTGACTAATTAGAGGCAATTTACAAGTGGGTTTAGAGGGGAATTAGGGGAAAATCAATAAATTAGCTCCTACTTACCATATATCAACTTTCAAAAATAGGAAACCTTATCAATTAAATTCAATCAATCAAAAGTCAAATATTTTATTTCCTTAAATGAGGAAATTAATCCAAAAATATGCCAATCAATCAACAATCATTATCCAATCACATAATCATCCTTGACACAAATTTTAGGAGATTTCTGCTGACTGCTCATCAGCTGTCATCGGCCTACCGATGTCTTACTTTGGCCTGTCGAATCCGTAAAGTCCGGCCTGCGGATGATATTTCATTGGTCTGTCGATTCTTGAGGGCCATTTTGGCCTGCCGAACTTGAAGGTTCGGTCTGTCAAACTTGAAGGTTCGGCCTGTCAAACTGCCCTACACACTAAAGTTTAACAAAGCATTAATTTATTACAAAAATTATAATTAAACATACAACATAAATAACATGAACACTGTGAGCACATCAATTCTATATGATCATCACCACACTTAGAATAAAATAATCAGTGACAATAATATCATAAATCAATAAGAAAATTACTTAACGTCATCATTACTTGACATAATCCGTTACATGAAAATTGATGGGTGTTACATATAAGAGGATATCACTACTCCTAAAAAGAAGCTACGGATTCCATATCTATGAATAACAGGTCTACGCTATCAAGAGTCATGCCTCCAATGTACCAGCTTGCGTACCACTATAAAATGTGGATGTCACCCTTTGGTACATCAAAAGACATAAGTCAAGACAATGGGCCCACTATTCATCTCATGATTAAGATACAATATAATTGATTATCTAAAGTGAATCGATTTGCCGAGACATAATTATTAATCCAAATCAATTCATTTTATGTCTCGATCCAATATATCGTCACATTTGACAATGTGTCAATGTTTCTATTCGCGGAGTTCACCTCTGATGGTTAAGACAAACCATCTCCCAATATGAAAATAGACAACATAACAATCTTTGCACGAATAAAGCACCTAACTTTATTCTCCCAATTGTCGATCTTATGATTTAGACCGTCACCTTAAAAATCATGTTTTTCGCATAATCTATCCATCATATACTCAATTCTTAAAGGTTTAGACTAACAGTCTCAGACTTTTGTTGGCTTAACATACATTCAACAAATATGAACATAATGTTAGTGATGTGCCTTAGGCCAATTATGTAATGACCATATATTGACTTCGTTACATTTGCATTTTATTAATAAAGAAGCATTTTCATTATTGTTTTTGATTCTAATTCCATAAATAGTTAATTTTGCCTAAGGTCATCAAGTATGTGACTTGATAGTAAAACTCTTAGGTGAAAATTGAATTAGATTCTAAATTATCCCTAGTCGGTCATTATTATTAGGATAATAATGAATGAAGACTAGTATGAAATTTGACTGATGATTATGTTTTACTAATCATGTGTATGAGATACTAAGTCAACTCGTAGATACATATTTGAGAAATGATGTATTGGATCGACCTGCTATGAGAATACTACATGGATAATTGTTATAAGTGATTCTCATCACAATAGTATTATCCTAGTCCTCTGACCTGAAATCACCATGGTTTCCTACATGACAAGTTCTATATTTTGACACAATTATCTTTAACAGGATGATGGAATGGATTGTTGTTGGATATAAAGTGAATCATGTGAGGAATGTGAGTGATTAAGAAGGAATTTATCCCTCATTTATTATGAGAAAGATATCTATGGGCCCCTCGATAAGTTAGACTGAAGTAAAATGTATGGCCATACTGGAATGAATTGATAAGGGTTATCAATATCAGTCTACTCAAGATCAAGAAATAATATAATTGAATATTATAAGGATGACATAAACCATGCCTTATGTTCAATCAAGATATCTAGTGACAAAAAGACTTTAATACTTATTGTGGATTTGGTTATGTCAGAATATTGACATTCGCATAACTTAGGTAATCATAATGTCTTGCTAGAGGCCGCTTATGATTTATGGGCCAGAAACAAAATTTCAAGCCCACTATCAACGTTATGTGAACCTATAGGGTCGTACACTTAGAACAAACCAAAAACAAATTTTAGGTTTACTGTGACTAGGTTCAATGAACCTGATAATGTCTAGATTTGATGTACTAAATATGTCTAGGTTGATTGAATCTGACATTATCTAGATTCTTTGAATAATATTCAAATTACTGACATTATCTAGATTCTCTAAATCATATTGGAATTACGGACATAATCTAGATTCTCTAAATCATATTCAAATTACAGTTTATCTTAGTTTAAATCTGACTCTATCTTGAAGTCAATAGATATATATATATCGAGGGTTTCTAGCTAAATTAAGAAGAAAGAAGGCGTTCTGTTATTCTAAAAGGCAAGAACATTAAAAACCCTAAAAATTAGAGAGTCATTTAACGCAAAGGAGAGGGTGCTAGCACACCAATTTGTTTTTAAGAGAGTCTATTCATGTGGATACCTACAGAGGACGTTGCTCTAAGTAACAACGTCTGAATCCAATCTTGACTACAAAAAGCTCGAGTTAGGGTGTCACCGGAGTGAACCCGCTCTCTTCCTTCTAAAAATCTTGCCCCTTTTTGTTATCCTGGTAAGATTCTATGACTTTCTTATCAATCTAATCGAATTGCATGGATTTTGCGAGGGTTTTGTGGGGATCAATTTTAATTTTCAACTGCTTATTTGAATAAACAAATCCAACAAAATGGAACACATGAAAAGGACAAGATTTAGTATATAAATAATAAATAAATTCTTTATGGATAAAAATGTCTCTAAAAACATATTACATTTTTACTCCTTAGGGCATACACATCTAACAAAGGTATGATCCATAAAATGATCAATAATGATAGATTCTAATTTCTTGTTACTAATTTACATGAGAATTTAAATTCTATCTTGGTCTAGGTCTAATATATTTTAAATATACTGATGTCTCTATGCAATAATCTCAACATCACTATAATCTGGATAAGATTATTCTACAAATTAGAAATAGACAACATAACATTTTTAATTAAGATAAAGTTTCTAGCTTTATCTACTGATTGTAAACCAAATTTATACTACATAGTCATATCCTCTATATTAAGAACATAATTTTAAACTTTTACAGGTATCAAAATCTTTATGATATTTGTACACACATATATAACTATATATATCAAAATACACATTTAGGAGAATAAATAGAATTTATTTCACTAATTATCTAATACTTTAAATCTTATAATGTTTAGTAGGAATTTACAATAGGCTAAAAAAGCACAATCTTGACATTACCCTACTTGCATACGGCATATGTGACATCTCTCAAATTCTCATCCATTTCAAATGATCCTTAAAACTTCTTGCTTGTGAAGTTTTAATAAAAGGACTAGCCATGTTATTCTCCAAATCGACCTTGTAGATTGTCATGTCTCCCTACTGTACCATCTCTCTTTTGAGATGATATTTCCTCTCAATGTGTTTTCTATTAGGATTGATGCCCTACAGGCATAGACATTATACATGTTTGATAAGTACTTAATCTTATACATTTTACTATCATTTTTTTGTATGTTTAACTTGTTAGTTTCTTGTTGTTCTTGTGTTTTTATGTGTTTTTGTATTTTGTAGGTGTTTAATAGTGTCAAAATAAAAAAAAGGATGAAAATGATGATTTTGAAGCTTCAAGAAACATATTTTTGTGTTTGGAGGTTTGGCAGATGCTGCAGTTTAAGCTTTGGGTGCCGTGGCCTTCAAAATGTGCAAAATAGGCCATCAGACCATCAGAGGTGTTGTAGCACTAGCTTTAGGCACCATAGCACCCATGTACCATTTAGCATGATGCAACAATGCCTAGCGTAAAATCCACGTTTCAACAATCAATTGACTTCAAACTTTTGTGCTTTGACCCCAATTTGAAGAGCCTATAAATAGGTAATTATGGGACACTAAAATACTTCATCTGTTTCTCCAACCACTTTTTGGAGAGAAAAGAGAGAAAAGCAAAAGGAGATTTTCATTGAAACTCAAGGACATTAATTCAAGTGAAGATTTCTTCATGTTCATTAAAGAGTTTTTTTTCCTCCTTCCTCTTGAACTCTAGATGTTTTTCATTAATTTTTTGATCTTTAATTTCATTCATTTTCTTTTGGTAAAGGATGATGTCAAAACCCCAGATTGGATATGTGATTGAGCATTTTGATATTATTTTTCAATTTCTCAATAGAATTCATTTATGTTCTTCTAATTTAAATCCATAAGACTATTTTTTTTTTTTTGTTTTAATTAGGTGTGCAACCATTTATGCATGAACATTATCTATTATTAAATTAGGAATCTTGATATATATTTGTCTTGAATTTCTTATCATGGTAGTAAATTGCGATTATTGATTACAGTCAAACTTTTGTATATTACATGTGGAACATAACCTAAGTTAAATAATCCAAGCTGTGTGATTGTTGCTTTGATTAACCTATCTTTCTCAACTTACTTTTGTTAGATTAAAGCTAAAGAGCTTGTTCTAAGTTGTTTGGTAAAAAGAAAATTAAAGAAAGAGCTTGTTTCATTTAACGACGAACTAAGAAAAGATTAAGATAATAAAGCGTGTTGTTATTGACGATTGTTGATTTCTGTAGGATATTGTAAATAATATCATACATTCATCATAAGTTTATTGTCTAGTGGTAGAGATTGATCTTTTAACTAGTTTCATCATTATTGCTAACATGCTTGTGAATTTTGCTTTGCTTTAATTCATTTATTTACTATTCTTATTTTATTTAATTTTCATAATTTAGTTAATTAATCAAAACACCCCTAATTACTTAATTAGAAAATTAACAATTAGTTAATTAAGATCAATCATATGAAGGAATGACTCTTATTTGCCACTAAATTCAAATACAATAGATTAGTAAAGAATTAATTTGATAGTCCATTAGGAACACATCAATGTTGCTAATCAATTATATAAAATGACATTTATTTATTTTCGTTGCTTTTGTGTATCATGAATACCTTAATGAACATCAAGAAAATCCGTAATAATGTGACTATTAATTTTAATATGATTTAGGATAAAATTTATAGATAATAGTATGACATTTATTTATTTTGGTTAATTATCAATGTGACGTTAAATTTAACATATAATTATAATATAGTTGAGGATAAAATTTATAGATAATAAACTAAATAGTCCGTATTAATTAATTAAAGTTAAAAAATTATTAATTAAATATTACAAGTATGGTTCAATCTTATTGAGAATGAAATAGTCTTATCAAGACTATTAATGTAGATCCATTGGATTAGAGGTGATTATATAATGAGATTATATATGACTAAACCTGATAAATTATGAATTTTAATAATCTTCCTTTTCAAATAGAGCATTTAAATTTATCACAATAATTATCATATTTATGACAGTTTAAATCCTGAGTATTTATTAGGCTCTTGTTTATGACATCTTTTTGACTTGCTTAGTAAGATTTGTCAAAAGATAAATCGTAACTTTGCATCTTGAAAACATAATAGAATACATGGCTAGAAATGATATTATACAGACATTGAATCCATTCCCTCCTAATTAAAGTTAGAAAAATAGCTCTCTTGACTGATGATTGAAGGCTTGAATAGTAGAGTGCTTATTCATGATAAGATTATAAATTAACTGTTCATTAGAGAATCCTTAGAACTTAAGGATAAAGATGTAATAAGAGAGGTAAATAAAAATTGAATTTAGCTCTTATCATAAAAAATTTATGGAGTATTGATATATATTGATTATATCAATAGATTACTAGTTATTTTTCTTTGAGTAATTATTACTATAATTTCAAGAAGCAATTTTAGGTTTTTAATGGACTAACACTAGAGCTAATAAATTTGGCACATTATTTAAAGTGTTTAATTAATTGTCAAATCTATTAGAGCTTAGATTATAAGTCCATAGGTCTCCAATACCATCTCTATAACATTGTATTAGATTAAGAACAAAAGCATAGAAATTATTAAATTCTAAATTGTTTGTTTCACACTAAAGATATCAATGTGACATAGAAAAATGTTCTCTATGACACATAATGTGACAAATGTTGTCACATATAAGTACGTAGTAGTTAATTAGTTAAATATATTATTAATTAATAAGATTAAATAGATATGTTTTTAATTAATTAAATAATATAAATAAAAAATGAATATGATTTATTCAGTTATTATTATTATATATGTAAATACATGCACGTATTTTGTCTCGAATATAAAAATTGCATGCATGTGGACACTAAGTTTACTTCCTCCAACACTCATACTCCCTGTGAGTGGGGTGTGTATATAACTCAACTGCTAAGAGAAAAGTAGGTTGTTTTTTAAATTAAACAAAAAAAAATTAGTTTTTTTTAAAATTAAAAATAACTATCTGTTTAATTATAAAATAAGTGGAGATAGTAGTTTTTATGCACGTCATTTTGCTAAGTCTCCAAAAAAAAAATTGAGAGTTTTTCTCTGAAAAATTGCTATCTTAGAATTGATTTATTCTTTGTAGTTTGACGTCCACTTATGGAGGCTTGGATTGGAAGACTATGTTGTCAAAAAGGAAAGCTATGATATCTTGATTAGTCTTCAAAAAGTTTGAATAATTATATTCTATGTTTTCAATGAATTAAAATTTTATACCTATTCTTGATGAACAAAGTTTTGAGAAAATTTTGTTTATCAACTGATATATTTTTTCACTGCATTTTCTATAAAAATTCCAACAAATGGCATTAAAGAAGGTTATAGTATATATAATTTTAATTAAAGTGATTTTATTAGATCAAATTAATTTTAATTTGATGCATGTTTTAGGATTTGTGGGCACTTTGAATTTTTTTCTACATTGTTTGATTCATATGATGAATGGAAAATGTAAAAGGATTTTTAGTTGTTAATTATATGGTTCTTTTTTATTTTTTTTATTTTATTTTAAGGTCATTTTGTGTAAATCTATAAGGGACATAGGGTTTTTGTAATTTATTATTATTATTATTATTATTATTATTATTATTCCTTTTGTAATTTTTGTACCAATGCAACATTATCACAACGTGAAGAAGGTTGAAAGATTGCAGCCCACCTCAGTTTTGACCACCAAAGTTGCTCAGCCTTAAGCACGGTGGCTCTCTGCTTTGATCTTCTCGCTCGGCTTGAAAAGCCACTATCACTTGGCCTTAAGTTGTCTCGACTTAGCAGTGGATGGGGAGAGAGTTGCGCTCTGCCTTAAGCCTCATGGCTCTGCTTGGAACACTGCCACTCTCAGTCAACGAAGAAGTAGGTTTTGAACAAGGCTTGCAATCATTGCAAACACTGTTGATGAGCTCAACTTGAAGTGCTGAATGGCTTTTGGCTTCTATCGCTGCCTCTACAAGGAAGCCTACTACAAGCTTCACTAGTGGTCGACATGTTCGGATCACGTCTACAACTCCAAATAGAAACATCCCTCTCCAACAACAGTTGAACTAATCATGACCTTTAGTTCTAGGAGGCACCATGCTTGGAGCATGGTGATACTAGGGTTTTCTAAAACCTATTAGAGCTTTAGGCTGGTTATGTAATTTTAGGCCCATCAGATTTAAGTAGCCCACCGTTGATGAAGAAGTCCTCATACAATGGAGCTAGGAAAAATGTTGTAATTATGAGACAACCCTTTGTAAATTAATTGTTTAATTTTTTTTATATGAGTTGTGATTTAATTATCCAAAAGGACTGGGTCAAAAAATCTAATATTTAATTTCATGTTAATATTCATGTAATGATTTTATAACACATTAATGCATTATAACATATTATCTAAGAAAGTGTCCACTCTTAATTATTGCAACATAGCATTCACACATGTGCATTTATTTCATATGTTATAAAGTTGTTTATTATATGATTTCATATGGTGTTAAAATTAATTTAATACAATAAACTAATCAGGTTGGTTAATTTCTTTTGAATTTGTATAATCAACCAAATGATGTGAATTAAGTTTTTAATCATTAAAACTTGATAATATTCACATTATATTTAAGTTATCTAATTTTAAATTGTTGGGTAGCTTATATTATTCATAATAAATTAAGATTTTTAGAAAATGTAATAATTTATTTAAGTGTAAATTGGATAAGATTCTATTATCACACTTTCATGTAGCAATTAAAATTGGTTTTATTTACTAGATTAATAAAACGTAGGATGTTTTACAAGATAAAATGCCTCAATTTTAAAATAATGAGGGGAGGAAGGAAATATGACAATATAACTTATGGTTTCTACTATTAGCTTAACACCATGAGATTTAGGCAGTGCCTCACAATGCTTGGATTTTGTTCTCCCTACAAAGGATGTCCATTTGAATCAATAAAATGTTGGCTTTTAAGAGATAAGATTTTAAAATGTATTTCAAAATTGACCTACCCTACAATGATGATTTTGAGTTTAGTTATTAAAATCTGAAATAGTGTGTCACACTCATAAAGATATAATTAAATTGTTAATTATATCTTGACCAAAATAAATAGTTGTTAATAAATGTAGAAAATGTGACGACCTGCCTTTTCAGCTGTCACTAAACTTTCTTTAAACATCGTTTATTGTACAGTAATCTTACTTACTTAGTAAGAAAATACTGAATTACAAAAAATTTTCTTAATTAAAACTGTTGCGACCTTCGTCGCCATTCCTGTTGAGACTTTGCTCAACCTTTGTCTTTTAAACCATTTCAAACTATTTCTTAAAACTTAATAAGAAACATTTATTAAAACATAACTTAAAACATTACTTAATAATTTTATAACACATTTAGTATGATGAATCGTAAAACCTTTGAAGACATTTCTTTAAACTCTGATTTTCTTAAAAACCTTGAAAACACCATATTATATAGTGTCAAACCTTTTCTTTGCATCGCGGAAGCAAACTGTGGTGGTATCCATTCCCACATCTCGCATCTGCCCTTCCGCAGCACCCAGCTCCTCTAACGGGTCCTACTGATCACCCATATATTACCTACAGCATGAAAAACTTTTTTATGAGCTTATGCTCAGTAAGTTCAAACATAAACTCACAAAGTGTTTAAACATACTTTAAAACTTTTATCATAAAAACCTTTCTGTGAAACATTTTTCATAAGCGTACTTTACAAATATTCTTCGTAAAACACTTCTAAAACGTTCCTCATAACACTTTCTTAAAACATTTAACATCAATCCTTAGAATGCATTTCATAAATCATCATTTATAAACATTTTCTTGTAACCAAGAAAATCTTTTCATAAACAATTAATGCAGAACATTCCTTAGAATGTTTTTCATAAACATAACTATGTTTTTCATAAAACATTTCTCAAAATGTCTCTCATAACCTAACATATAAATATTTCATAAAAAAGGAATTCAAGCAGAATCAAAATGCATGATTCCATTTATGCTCAATTATGAACTTTCAATTATGAGCATTTTATGAATACTCTTATCTTACTTTAACTTACTATTTCATTTCTTAACTTTCCTTATCTTGCGTTCACTTTCCATCCTTGTCCTTATCTTTCCTTATCTTTCATTCACTTTCCTTACCTTACTTTAGTGTTCAACCAACTCATTAATCATGAGATCATAAACATGATACTTCCCTTGCGGAAGACTTGAGACCATTGATCACGTGGTCAAGTACCTCACATCTTAGAGGTTAACTTTAACTTTACGTTCAATACCTCATAACATAGAGGTTGGTACGACACTTTCCTTTTTATCCTTACTTTACCTTCTTATTATCTTTTGTGAGCATAACAGATGGAGTCACATCATATGCAAACACACTTGCAATTTATACTTGTACTGTAAAATTTATTGCACAACAAATGCAACTTAATGCATAATAATTGCAACTCATTGCGTAACAAATGCGTCATGTAATGCAACCACCTTTTACAAGTCATAACATGTACTCTAACATTTATTGCATAACATATGCAACATGTAATGCAATCACAATTTGCAAATCACAACTTTTATTTCAAAACTTAACTGAATGCACAACAAATGCATCATAAAGCTTATAACTTTAGTTATAAAATATTATGCATTATCAAAAATGCAAAACATACTTTAAATACTTTCAAAAGCATAACTTGAACATTTAAAACATTATGCATATCAATATGCAAGTATAATTTAAACATAGTACTTGCAAATTCATTGCAAATCTTGCTTTGAATTTTTAAATCCTTTGCATAATGAATGCATACATACTTTAAAACATCTTGCATAATAATTGCAAGCTCATTTATAAACATATCAAAAAGATTTAAAAATCATTTACTTCATGCTGTAGGTGAGGTTTGAACTTACCCGTACTATGCTCTAGCGTTCTCTATTCCTTTCCTATCTCATTCATTTCTCATTCCTTTTTGCTTTCATTGGTCGGCTTTTGTGTCCTGATCATACGACAGCCGACTCATTAATTAACTTCCTTTTTATCAATCAACTCGATTGATAATAAAACATAAACATTAAACATCCATTGTTAAATCTCTCATCACACATGACGGTTGCGTTACTCAATGTATTATGGATTATTTTTCGTCTAATAGCGTTATGCTAAATCAGAGTGTTCGGCTCCGTTCTAGCCATTTTTATAAAAATGACGATTTTACCCTTGATGGGTTTTTCGTCCATTTCCTAGCTTAACCAAACTCATTACATAACTTTAACATTCCCTTACATACATAATATGAAAAATTCTCACTAAGAAACATTTTCTGACATCAGGCGCTTCGGGTCTGTTTTGGTCATTTTTTGTAAAATGACCATTTTGTCCTGCGTGTCATTTTCCTTCATTCTGTCCTTAACTAAACTTCAAATCCTTAAAACTTAGCATCTATCACAATGCATTATAATACAATACATACTGTAGGCAAGATTGCCACTTACTTGGACTCCGAGCTACGCGGGTCCGGTTGTATATCGTTGTATCAACAGTATGTGAAGTATCCTCTGTAGTGCTCCTCGCGTGACCATAAATGGCTAGGAGTGCTTCTTGGAGATCATACATTCTTTAACATGTCATTCTAGAATCCGATACTGTTGTTTGAATCACCTCAATTTACGTGCAATCGGTACCAGATGATTTTCATCAGAGTGAAATTAGCTAAAACAGAGGTCATCGTTGCATTCAGAGTGTCGAAACGAGTCGGGAGGCAGTCTCGGATCGTCGATCGGAGGTCTGGATCGTAAAATCCTAAAACGACCTTTGACCGCCGTTACCGCCAGTCACCGGCGTCAACTGGCCTTGTTTGCAGTTGGGCTTGAGCTTACCCCCCCTAAATCGACCCTCCTGAGTCGAATGGTGGGGTCAATTTCATGCAATTTGGCCTCTAACCCCACAAATCAGGCTACCGTTGACGGTGGAAAATGGCGAGATTCGATCTCGGTCTTCCGACGATGATGGCCCAAAATTGACTTGGGGAAAAGCTTCCCTAGGTCCCTCTAAGCAGTTCCCCCATGGTGGGGCTGCTCAACACCACCTGAAACGGTGGTCCCACCTCCACCACGGCGGCGTTCCAAGGCGGAGGCCATTCTCCGCCTTCCCGTGGTGGTTTCATGCAATTGAGGGGCTAAATGTGCTCCTCTCACTCCTCTGAGTGTGGTGGTGCCCTCAATTTGGCACAATTTGGGCTGAAACGTCAAACCCGAGCTTCTCACGATGACGATGGCAGGCGTTGGTCGTTCTCTGATCGACGGTTGTGCTACCGTGCAATTGAGTGGGGACTTTTGATGGCCGTCCCACTCTGATTGTTTTGGCACCGACGGTGTGCCTCACTGCCGCCGGAGATGGGGGCTCCGACGGTGGTGCCACGGTGGAGATAGGGTGGCTCCAAAAGGCATTTTCAGCCAAAATCGAGTTGGGAAAAAGATGCCATCCTGCTCCTCTCCTCACCCTGAGTCCATAGACACCAAAATCACCTCGATTGGTGGTCGGACGGAGGAGAAATCAGCTCAGAAAGATTTGCGTCTCATCGCCACTTTGGGTGACGCGTGAGCCCTCCTCCGGCGGTGTTTTGGGCTGCTCGGCATACCGTTGAGCTCAGCTCGTCGAGATCTTTCCAATGGTGTGGGAGGTGTTGAAAACGGAGCTCAAAATCTCAAACTCATTTTTGTGAGGAGAGAGAAAATGTAGATAAACATCCAAATTTTCTTCTTTTTTTTTTCTTTTTTTTGTTCTCTTTGCTTTTATATAAAAAGTGTGGTCTACACTGCTTACACAGTCTAATTTTGTACTGTGTGACTTTACAACAGTCCAATTCTTACACTGTATTACTTTTGCAGTGTAATTTTCATACTGCATAATTTCATCAGTGTATTTTCTTTGCACTGTATTATTCCACTACCGTATAATTTTCATGTTATTATACAATATTTTTCTTCAAATCATGTTTTTCTTCTTAATATAATCTTCTATTTAATGCATTTTCAATGCATTAAAATTCCTAGTCGTTACAGAAAACATGAGATATTTTGAGTATATTTATTAATTGAGAATGTCTCAATTCAATTTATAAATAATTTAACATACCCTACAGCGGTACTTATTTATGAAATTGATTAATTGTGGAATTAGTAACATTTTTATGTATTTTTTTCCACATGCATCATGCATTACGTTTACTATTCCAAAATACTCATATATGAAGTTTATGCAACCATTTAATCTATCTTATTTATTTAATATAACAATGATGTCTAATTTAATCATCACTATTCTCTTAAATAAAAAATTAACTAGTGATAATTTTGTCAACTGGAAGAAAAATATGAATATTGTACTCGTTTGCAAAATGTCTTGATAGAGGAATGTCCTCCACCACTTGTTGGCAATGCTACCTATAGTGTATGAAGAGCATATGATTGTTGGATCAAGGTAAATAATAAAGCCTTTTGATATCTGTTACTGGCATGTTTGGCGTGCTTAAGAAGAAGTACAATTGCTTATGAGATAATGCAATCCCTTCAAGACATGTTTGGAAGTCCTAATGAAAAGGCACGACATGAAGCCTTAAAGGCTGTAATGAATGATGAAATGAAAGCAAGGGTCTCAGTCAGATAATATGCTCTTAACATGCTTAAATATCTCTAGGAGGCTGAAATAAACTGAAATACAACATGACTAGGTTGAAATTCAACATGACTAAGTTGTGTAATGAGCTGCAAACCTTTGAGTCTATCTCAAAAAAGAAAGCAAGGAAGGTAAGGCAAATATTGTTAAAGCTCAACCTTTCTCTTCAGCTAACAAGAATAGAAAGAGGAAGAAGAAAACTGAAACAAGTGATAAGTCTAAGAGTGGAGAAGAACCTAAGAAGAACAAAAACAACAACAAAAAAAAGCCCAAAGGAAAATGCTTCCACTACAGTGCAAATAAGCATTGTAAGAGAAATTGAAAGAAGTATCTCTAAGAGCTTAAAGAAAAGAAGAATAACGATAAAAAAGATTTACTTGTTATTGCAAACTTGTTTGGTTGGCGATGACATATCACCTTAGAAAATTGATTCAAGGGCAACTAATCATGTTTGTTATTGTTTGCAGATGCTTAGTTCTTCAAGGAAGCCTGCTGGTAGGAATGTCATCGATTGTCTTGGAAAAAGCAATGTGTGCAGTCAACTTTATTTTGGAAATAAATTATTATTTTTGAACAATGTTTATTTTATAGAAATTAAATTTTTGTTTCCAAGTTATTTGAACAAATGTTTAATGTTTCTTTTTATAATATTACATTATTGGTTTTAGAAATGGTTTGGACATTCATTATGCAAATTACGAAAATGTGCTTTATATCTTAAGGCCTAATGAAAAATCACTACTTAATACTGAAATGTTCAAAATTGTACAAACAAAACCCAAAGGGCAACAAGGTTTCTTACGATGAACAAAGATACCTATGGCACCTTAGGTTAGGTCATATCAACCTTGATAGGATAAACAAACTAGTGAAGGATGGTTCTTTAAGAAAACTAAAAGTTAGTATTCTACTAGTTTGTGAATCTTGTCTAAAAAGAAAAATGACTGAAAGACTTTTCTTTACAAAAAGCGAAAGGGCTAAAGAACCACTTAAGTTAATACATTTGGACATTTATGGTCCATTAAATATACAAGTATGTGGTGGTTACGAATACTTCACCACATTTTTTGAAGACTATTCGAGGCATAAATACGTGTGCCTAATACAAAGGAAATATGAGACTTTTGAAAGGTTCAAAGAATTCCTCGTAGAAGTTGAAAAGCAATTTGATAAGTTGGTGAAGACTTTTAGATCTAGTTAAGGAGGGGAAAGCCTTAATTTTGAATTTGAGGATCAATTGATAAAACGTGGTATTTTATTACAACTCACTGCACTTGGAACACCACAACAAAAAGGTGTTGATGAGAGGAAAATGCGAACGTCGCTTAATATAGTGACATCTATGCTTAGCTACACGTCATTATCTAATTTATTTTAGGTATACACATTATAAACCATAGTGTATCTTCTGAACATTGTTCCCTAGTCGATAAGCTAACCTCCCAAGATCTCCTTCAGTCAGTGATGACCACATTGCCCGGAGGTCATCGCCTCAACATTATACGGAGGCTCTGTCCGGCACCAACTATTCCCAAGCCAAGTATTCCCACTTGGCACCATTAGGACACTTTGATGGGTTACCCTCTTGATGAAAAGATCGTGAGACCTATCACCTACTACCTTGACATCATGGTAAGGAGCATGCAGGCTACGGGGCGGATTCACTTTACACCCACTCCATGACAAACACTATAAATAGGAGCATTTACTCCACCCTCAAGCTAAGTATACTCTCTTACACCTATCTAGCCTCTTTCTCGACTGAATAGGTACTTGACTTAAATGTCAAAGAGCCCTTGGCTAGCACCACACTAATGTCCCCTTTGACCTCTAAGGTGTTCCTTCTTCTTGTAGGTGTGCTTCGAGAAGCAAGGAAGAGCAGGGAAGGTAGTCCGACTATTGTGCACAATCGCACATGGTATTATGTAACTGTCCAGTATTCGATGATCGATAGAAAGCTTTATTGGTGTGGCCACTCGACACCATATCAAAGGTGCATCAGGCCAATGGAACCAAGGTACCTCATGGAGGAAATCCATAGCGGCTTATGTAATAAACATATTGGTGGGTAGTTCCTATCCATAAAATGTCTTTACTAAGGATATTATTAATCGACCATGGACCAAGACTGCAAAGATTCCACCCACAAGTACCTCAACTGCCAATGGCATTCTCAGATGCTCAACCACCACCTTGAACTGCTTAATACTGTCATGTGTGCTTGGGTTCCAACAAGTGGGCCATTGACCCTATAAGCCCCTATGTGGCTTGATCATAGTTTAAGTATTACATCGTGGTCATCGACTACCTTACAAAGTAGATAGAGGTGGAGCACTATATTGATATAATTGAGACTAAGTACACCAATTTCATTTAGAAGAACATCATTTGTCGATATAGCTTCACTCACACCATCATCACCGACAACACCAAACAATTTGAAGCAGCTAGGCTAAGGAAAATGTATGAATAGCTCAGCATCAAGAAGGTTTACTTGTCACCTAGATACTTGCAAAGCAACAGGCAAGTTGAGGACAATAAACAAGACCATTAAAGAAAACCTAAAGAAAAAGTTAGAAAACCTCAAGGGTGCCTAGATTGACGAGCTACCAAAATATTGGAAAAATAGTATGCAATGAAATTTTAAAAACTTTTATATCAGAGTATTTTTTAAAACACAAATTTGACACTCTATATGTATAAATTAATCATATCATATTAATTTTTGTTTGCTGAAAAGCTCTACAATCCATGAATAGAAGTAACGTTCTAAAAGAGTCTCAACCAACTGGTCTTCTTTGCTATTCTCTATCCACGATCGGAGTTCGTGTGGGCACTCGTTGTTTAGCTTTTCCCTGGTGACTCTCCTTCCAACCAATTGAGAAAACCCAAAGCCATAGTTCATGATTTGTGAATAACAGCTCTCTAGGGAGTTTTAGAGTCTCACTAGCAAAGTCTCACTCTTAATCTCTTAATTGATCTGAATAACAAAAAGAACTCATTCTCTATTTGTAGAGGTTGGACCTAGGGTCAATCATTATCAGATAAGGCCTCAAAATTCAATTTTGAATCAATTTGAATCAGTTTCAAAATCTAATCCATGTAATTAGATCCTGCTTCTGATTGCCACGATCGGTCGTGATACAAAGGCGTGGTCGACCGTGCGTCGCAGATTCCATTTCGAATTTGAATTGAACTCTAAAGTTGATCCGATAGATACTATCTCAACTTATTGGATAATTCCTATCTTATTAGTTCTGGGTATCTTTTGATAGAGCCTCAATTTTAATTCAAATAACCCAATAAAGAAGTTATCTGATTAAAATAGTCATATCTAGATAAACCCATACAAATAAGATATTATCCATAATAATTCAACATATTTATCTTGAATTAATTCAGCAAATTAATTCAACTTATAAAACAACATGTTTATCTTAAATTAATTATAGAATTAATTCACCCAATAAATTAACATGAATTATTAAATCCAATTAACTCAAATTTTAGCCAATCTAACAATTGGACATAAGTAAGTAATTTATTGGAAAAGCATGCCGTATTGTTATAGGATTTTTGTGAGCTAGCAAAGGGGACCATATAGTTCAAGCTTCCGATAATTATGAAACCCAATATTTTATATATACATTTCATAATTATCAACTCTAACGCTACTCCACTAAAAGCTTGGAGTTGCACTCTCGAACTACATAGAATTATGAAGCCCGTATAGTTAAGTCTCCATGACACATCATAATGTGCCCTATCCAGGATTATCCATAATCGGCTTAAAGACAAGTTCTGTCTTACCTTCCTAATTATTTTTCTCTTATGTTTCATTATCTCACCATCGAAAAACTTACCATCCAAAGACTATACACCATTCAGGTACACCTATGCATCCAAATAGTTGAGCGCTCTAGTTTTTCAATTATAGAATAACTTATATAAGAGGACATCTCGACTCCTAAAGAGGAGCTATGGATTCTACATCTATGAATAACAGGTCTAAAATATGGATGTCACCTTTGGTACATCAAAAGACATAGGTCAAGACAACGGATGCATTATTCATCTCAGGATTAAGATACAACACATTAATGTCTAAAGTGAATTGATTTGCCAAAACAGAATTATTAATCCAAATCAATTCTCTTTATGTCTCGATCCAACACATCTTCACTTATAACAATGCGCCAATGTTTCTATTCGCGAAGTCCACCTTCGATGGTTAAGACAAACCATCTCCCGTTAAGGATATAGACAACAAAATAATCTTTATATGAATAAAGTGCCCAAATTTATTCCCTTGATTACAGATCTTACGATTTAGACCGTCACCTTAAGAATTGTGTCTTCCGCATAATCTATCCATCATATGCCCAATTTTTAATGGTTTAGACCGATAGTCTCAGACTTTTGTTTGGTTAACATTTGTTTGGTTAACATACATTCAACAAATATGAATGTAAAGAGAACAAGTTTTGGTATATAAATAATAAATAAATTCTTTATTGATAAAAATATCTCCAAAAACTTATTACATTTATTATCCTTATGGCATACACGTCTAACACAAAGGTCCTTTGGGCATATTGAACAACTAATTGAATGGTGACTGGGGATACCTCTTTCTCTTTGGTTTATAGTGTCAAGGTCATTATCTTAGCAGAGGTCGGCCTACCGAGCTATAGGTTAAAGCACTTGGGCGAGCAAAAGAATGCTAAACAAATGATGGCTAAACTTGATCTACTTAAAGAAAAAAAAAGGCCTATATTCAGACTAGTGATTAAAATCAAGTCATAGCCTGGTACTAATACAAAACTATCCAACTAAGAAGTTTCAAGGTTGGAAATCTAGTTTTGAAGAAATTCCTCGTCCAATAGCCAAGCCTCAGATCTTTTGGGTTAAAGTGAAATTAAGGTGGTCAGCGTCATTCGACCAGGAACATACAAAATTGCTGACAATGATAAAAATGTGCTCACCCATTCGTGGAATGCCAAGCACCTTAAACGTTTCTACTACCTAAGAACTAGAGATCCTTTTTGACCTCTGGTTCTACCAAACAACTTTTTTGTAATCTTTTGCAAAGGACCCATTGACAGAGGGGACATAACACATCAAAGTGTACATCAAAGGATAAACATCATTAATGAGAATGAATCTTTTTGGAAAAAAAAGCATATATTTCTTTCCTAAATTGGCTAAATTAAAGCCAAAAAAAAACTCGACTTAGGGTCCTTGACATGAAGTTTGAGCTAGTCACCACATGACTCTACTAGTTGGGGGGCTATTTGGTATAGCTATCTAACCAAGATAAACTCGAAAAAGGCTAAGAACTAGTCATACCCAGTTGGAACAGCCTATCAACTCTCTAGGGAGCTAGTAAAGGAGACACCTATACATTCGAGTAAAGCACTAGTTAAGAGCATGTCCGACCATGACTAGACTTCGATCAAACTTTTAAAAGTTTGTCTAAGTCTAGGGGGCCTACTTTGGGAAAGATAATATATACTCTCCGAACACGTAAAAAATAGAGATAATAAAGGAATAAACACAAACCAAAAATTCGTACAACTTAATACTTGGGAAAAAAGAGTGCATTCAATTAAAAGAAAAAAAGCTATCTAAGGAGGTATAATAATCGGACACCTCCCATTCTTAAACTTTAAAACAATGAAAAGACAAAAAATAATAAAATAGCTAAGGCCTTAAGCGTCTGAATGGGCGATGTCCTCGGTCTCCTCGCCATTAAGGTCCACTACAGTTGTATTGTTGTCCTATACATCCCCGTTGCTGACTTGCTCAACCGAAGCTAGGACCTTATCCTCTCCTTATCCTTCTCCTCGCCCTCAACATCCCCCTCCTTATCGCTAGAGTCACTAACCAAAGACAAGTCAAAATTAACCAACACGTGATGCTTACCGATCATGTTTATGCACAAGTCCTTCATCCTAAGCCAATAATTATTGGAGACTCCTTGAAATTCTTAAAGTTCTCCGCTGCTTGGATTGCTGTCTCAATAAGCATGCCTGGTAGAACCCTCACAAGGTATCTTTCATGTTTAGCCCTAACAGTCTTGGCCTCTACAAGGCCCCCTCGACTTCATCCCGAGCCCTTCTGGCCTTCTTTTGAGCTCTAATGACTTCTTTTTGAGCTACCTTAAGATCGGCCTTCACCTTGGCAAGCTTTTCTTCCTTTTTTGCCAAGTCATCCTTAGCATCTGATCTTCACTGCGAAGCTTGAAAGGTCTTTTCCCTTTGTAGCTTGACCTACTGCTTAGCTTGGAGGTTGGCGATCTTCAGCTGTACACAAGCTTGTAAAGTCTAGGATTAGTAAAACATACGGCTAACATGGAAGTTAAAAACCCAAGGATAACACCTTTACCCGAACAATGTGCCAAAAAGTAGCATCGAGGTTCTCTTGATAATGCCTATGTTAGATCTCACTAAAGAATGCCTCCTTAGGGGTTAGGTCCCCAAGGTACTCAATGACAGTTGGGTGTACGGATGCCAAATTGTTCTTGGCTAGTTACCTAGTTGGTCGGCTAAAGAAGGAGGCAGAGGGGCAAAGGCGAGGGCACAATTTAACTAAAGGATGCCCTGTGCTTGGAGACGGAGCCAAGCTGCGTGGAAGATGATGGGATGGCAGATATTGATGCCTCAGACCTCTTCATTTTATTGGTCACCTTCTTCCCTTTGTCTTGGTCCTGGAAGGCCTGCATTCTCTAGAGCCTCTCCTCTTTGGACAATTATTTGGATGACAAATCTGCAACATGAGAGCAACAAAGTTAGAAACTACTTAGGACGGTTCCAAAAAAAAGGAGAAAGGGGTGTGAGGTGAAGCCTCCATTCCAAAGCGGCCTTTATGATTAAAGGTGCCTTATGATGTCCTTGAGGTCCTTGTCTAAGATGGGCTGCCCTAGGTTAGGGATGCCACTAGGAGAGTCCTCAAATCGAGACATAGATGGCATCCCTGTCGGCCACTTAGCTTAGATTGAACTCGGCCTTAGGACATCTAAGGCTTGGCATTGTACAGCTGTAACTTGCTCAAAAGGCCAAGCAAGGGGGAAATGGTCTGTTGGAGGTTGGCTGAGCTAGTGCCCCTAAACTAGTTATAGTTTGCTAAGTCCCTCTTGCTTATCAAAAGATTCTATTATTAAATAGAATCAAGCCTCCTTGTCAGGTTTGTGATGTTCTCTTTGACTGAGTTTGGGGCCCGCTGTTTTCTTGTCCATACATGGCCCATCTAGAACCTGGTTAGCACAACCTGATCAGAAGGGACTTCCTCTTCAAGTTAGGATATCCAATTTCCCTTGACGAAGAGCCACTCGTACTTTCACCACTTGTCTGAGCCTGGGTTGCCGAGTATGAATTCCTTGTGCAATCCAGTGAAATAATATTACTTGACTTGGCAAGGGAGCTTCTTCATCTTGAACATCTACTTAAAAGCCTCCCATGGCATCTCAAAAGCATAAGTTTATATGCGTAGGACGTACATGCCAATCAATTAATGATAGCAATTTAGATTCAGCTAAGTTGTACATAAATTTAAATCGTTAAGATGCAATAACGAATGCATTGGTAGTGAAGGCCAGCCCAAAAAAATTCCGCATATAGGATGATGCACTCCCTTAGGGGGTTATCCAAAAAGTCCTCAAAACGAGGCAGGATTAAGGTTACATAATTGGGAATGTTGTAATCTTAATGAAGCATGTCAAGCGAGGCCTAGGTCATGGCTGATGTGAACTCCATTGCATAAGTTTGCCCTTGTCGGCGTACCCAGTAGGCAATACTTTCATGAACCCTGGTCTCAACGGGCACAGATGCTTCAGTGTCCTCTTCGAATTTCGTACCCTTCTCAACATGGAACGTCTCTTCGACATCGTTGGCCATCTCTTTGACTAATTGTTTGCCAACCTTAACCTCCTTAGTGTTGCCCCAATTGGATACCCCTGTTTTGCCATAGGCGGTCGCCAGCCCAGCATGCTCCTGCTCGGTCACTCAAGAGGTGCCCGGGGTGGCCACAATAATGTATGAATTTTCCCTAAAATAAGACAGACGAGGGCGATTCCATCTAAAAGATCTAGGAACTCGTACTCGGGAGCAATGCCTTGCCCTAAACTAAAAAATTTGGGACAATTAGGCAATGCCGTCCTAAGGGAAACCAAATTAGAGCCATCAGCTGAGAACCTCTCATGGACGCCTCGACGGGAGGCATAGTCCTACTTGAGATGTCCCTCTTTACCTCAAAAGTTAGTTGGTTGGATTGAGTACTCCATCGGACCTAGTGATGTCAATAGACTAATTTTGGGAGTCACTTAGATCACTCATTATGTCTTCAAGAATTATCTTCTTAGACTAAGATTTGGAAAGAGTTCTCGAATAAGGGTTCATGAGCTTACAAACAATTCCTTCTTAAGAGCTACACACAAACACTTAGAGTCAAAAAGTGAAATGAGGAGAGTAGGGGCCTATCAATTTATAAGCGTATGTGGACATAGAAGGGTGCAATCATTATGCCCGTTAGGGAAACAACCGACCATAAGATGACACATGTTAGTTGGCATCAACAACCCATAAGTGTAACCGATGTAAGTCCTAGGAAGGTCGACCCTTGGGATCTTGCAAGTTCCAAGGAAGCATTAACAAAACCTAATCAATGGTCCAACCAACATGATCGAGAGGAGTGCATCCTGGTCGAGCACTGACCAAGTGCATTGAGGGGCTACTATTGGGGTTGTGTTTGGCCCATAGTTTGAGGACCATACCTTGGTTTGCCGAGCACCTTGTCCAGCATAAATATTCTTATGAAGTCCAAAAGATCCCTAGTTGGTCAACTAACCACCTGAGATCTCCTCTAGTCGGTGCCAACCACATTGCATGAAGGTCACTGCCTTAGGATTGTATGGATGCTCTGCTTGGCACCAGCAATACCCAAGCCAAGTATCACCATGTGGCACAATTTCAACACTTTGATAGGTTACCCTCTCTTTGAGGAGACTATGTATGGAGCCTGTAAATTCTCACATACAAATTTTACCAATAACAACATGTTTGCATTACACTATAATTACTATTGTGACGCTTAATTTTTATTGATTTGATTTTTGACAAATTTTATATAGTGTGAAGGCTCGGTTCCTCATAAAAAAAGTTTAATGTGCTAAAAGAAAAGAGTTTTATAATTTTTCCTTAGCAATTAATATATTCTTTATTGTTAAAATTATTTGACATTTTTTTGTTAAACTACTTTGCAAGCTTAGAGTTTTTCTGATTACTGTATATATATATATATGATGTTATTATTATTTTTTTATCTACAATTATCTTTTTGTATATATTGAAAAAAAAAAGAAAGACTAATGTAAGTCGGTTACTTTTGCTTTGTAGACTTCCTCAACAATTAATATATATTTATACATTTATTTTATCTTGGTTTGTGGAAATTGTTTAGAGTCTATATATATATATATATTCACTATCTTTCTTTGAAGAGAAAAAAGTAAGATCTCGCTACACTGGGAGAATCTTGATTCTTCTTCCTCCTAATTCTCTTTGATTTTTCTCAATTTGCTTGATCACAACATAATTACCTTTCATCCTTTATAATATATATATATTTGGCTAAAGTAAAACCATCTGTTTGGCTCTTTCTCTTTCTTTAGTTTGAAGACCGTGGTGGTAAGTCTTTTTGTTCATAAATTTAGCCTTAGGTGTATTTTGTTTTCAAGTATCACATATATACATGCTAGTATATAATATTTAGTCTTAGGTGTATTTTGTTTTCAAGTATTACATATGTACATGTAGACTTTAGTAGTTAAATTAGTGCTTCGTGTGTACATGTGTGAGGTAAATTATGTATCTATATTTGTTTTTGTGACTAACTACCAAAATTGTAGATTGATAACTTGATTTGCTATATTTATAGGTGTGTGTATATATATATATGTGTATATATATTAGCTTAATAGTTTCAATAGTACTGTAAATATACAAATGATATTTTTTTAAGTATTAGATTCATTATTATGTGATTGTTGTTATATTATATAGTAGTGTCGTGAGAAAATTTATAGTTGTTTCTTTATACAAGTTATTCTAGTTGACAAGCTTAAAATTAGTGTATGTATATATATGTATTTATGACATTGACTATTTTAATGATTCTTTTCCAAACATTATTTTTAGTTACAGGATATCTTCAGGTTTCTTAATTTGTTGATAGTATATACTTTAATGATAGGTATAAGGGTAAATTACAATTATTATTAGAATCTAGTTTTACAAGTAGAGTTTGTGTATGATACAGAGTCTGTATATGATGTATATTATATATATATATATGTGTATATATGTATATATATTTTATATTTAAGTCTAGGTTATGGTTGTTAATAATGTGTATAATATTTTACTCATATGACAACAATTGTTAATATTAGGTATACAAGCACATCCAGTTTGACGAGAAAACCGATGCCTTCCACTATTTGTTGTTTGTTTTGGCATGAGGTAAGTATAAACTAATTTCAACTACATCACAAGATTATTATTGTAATATATGCGATTTACTATATCCCTTGCATTTATGGCATAAAGGCACATGTATAGTTTTTTGAAGAAAATCATCGTATTATGAGAAAGAGACTGTTTGTATATGCACTATGTAGTTAGCTTGTAAGTGGCAAAGAGATTGTTTATATTTGCACTGTGTAGTTAGCTTGTAAGTAGCTTTAATTAATTTCTATGGGATAGATTGAGACTCAAATAGTTTCATGGGATAGCCTGGGACTATTTCTCGAACCTTTTTTGTAGTTCCTATGATCGGGGAACTATAGTGTCTCATGGGATAACTTGAGGCACTATTGCTCGATAAAGGTTTATTAATATGCATGCATGCTTATAATAGGCTTAGGCGGGTGACTCATGGTGTACATAACTATACGTGCAATAACCATTTTAATGCCACTACATCAAATTGCATAGTTTCTACTTATTGGGCATTAGCTTATATTTATCTTGTGATACAAATGAGAGTACATCTTATGAGCGTTGATTTGAAGGTCGACTACCATGCTCTTTGTTCTTGTGCCTCCGTGTATATAGACACTACTGACCTTACATGGGCACACTTTTATTTAAACATCATATTTTAGTACTTTTAATTACTATGGGTTTGCTATGAGTATGGTTTTGTTGGCGCTTCATTTTGAAATGTAAATTATTGTAAACATATATCGTTGGCCCATCTTTTATGAATATAGATGTATGGTTGTTTGTAAATTACAAAGTTTTTGAAACGTTTAAATTTGCCCACTATATTGTAAATAGGTACTTTGGATTTAAAGAGAATATAAGTTGCCTAACTTAATTATACACTAGCAGTGTGATTAAATTAGGTAGGCGTCTCACTGTAAGACTTGTCACCTACCATCTTGACATCGGAGTGTGGAGCAGTCAGGTTACAGGGCAAACCCACCTTACCCGTGATCCATGATAAACACTATAAATAGGAGCCTTTACTCTACCCTCAAGGTAAGTGGACTCTCCCACACCTACCCTAGCCTCTCTCTCCGCCAAAAAGGTACCTAACTTGAGCATCGAAGAGCCCTTGGCTGGCACTACACCAATGTCTCCATGACCTCTAAGGTGTTCCCTCTTCTTGCAAATGCTCTTTAGGAAGCCAGGAAGAGTAAGGAAGGTAGTCTAACCATCATGCGTAGCCGCATGTGGTATTGATCAGAAGCTAGGCATCAATAGACACCTTTAGAGTCATGGAGTGGTCGTAGACCTAGTTTACAACATATCCGAATATGAGGGTGTCTATCACATGTGCTTAAAGGAAATATTGGAAAGCTAAAACCATGTTCTGAAATGTGCCTGTTTGTGGGATATCCAAAGAGAATGAGGGGAGGTTTGTCTTATAATACTCAAGAAAAAAAGGTTTTGTATCACCAAGTGTCACTTTTCTCGAGAATGGTTATATGTCTAACTATAAACCTTGTATCAAAGTTGTACTAGAAGATTTACTTTCTGGTCAGATCAATCCACAACTGACAACTATTGTTGAAAGCCAAAGAAGAAAACATTTCCAGGTCAAGATATTATACCATCTCAATGTAGTAAAAGAGTTGTGAGACCACCTACTTGGTACAGGGAAATTAAAGAAACACAAATTGCTATTTCTTATGATGGTCACAATGATTTATTGACATATTAGCATGTAGTGGAATATTTTGACAAGGAAAAATGGCTAGAGGATATGAACCTTGACATAGATTTCACGTACTTTTATTCGGTCTAGGAACTTGTAGAACTGCCTGAAGGGATAAAATCCGTAGGATACAAATGGATTTACGAGAAGAAAAGAGGTGAGTTGATACTTTCAAAGATAAGCTTGTGGCAAAGGCTTATACCTAAAAAAGAGTCAATTATGAAGAGATTTTCTCACTAGTAGCTATATTTAAATCTATTTGTATTCTTTTATCTATCATTGCGTGTCTTGATTATAAGATATGACAGATAGATGTCAAGATAGCCTTTTTGAATGGCTATCTTGAAGAAAGTATCTATAAAGTGCAACCATAAGGGTTTGTGGTTAAAGGTCAAAAGCAAAAGTTTTGCAAGCTACAAAGGTCCATTAATGGACTTAAGCAAACTTCAAGATCTTGGAAATTAAGATTTGATGAGGCAATCAAGTCTTATGGTTTCGAGCAAAATGTCAATTAACCTTGTGTAAATAAGTACATTAAAGACAAGAAGGTGATCATTTTAGTTCTTTTTGTACACGATATTTTACTCATTGAGAAGAACGTAGAATTATTATCAAATGTAAAGAAATGGCTAGCCAACCAATTCCAAATGAAACATTTAGAAGAGGCAAGTTTTGTTCTCAAAATCCAACTTAAGATTTGATCATTAGGTTGTGGTTAAGCACATGTCCAAGTATCTAAGGAGAACGAGAAACTATATTTTGGTTTACTCTTGTGAGAATTTGATTTTTATTGGAAGGCTTACATTTGAGGGACATGTCTCACTTGCTTTGGGACAAGTAGGAGATTGTCAAGATTAATACCTTACAAGCATATGTTGTTGATCAATAAATAAAATGACATTTATCATTTTTGCTTGCTTATGTGTGATAACTCTGTAAACATAGCGTCATTTTGTACATAACTACATATAAATTTGCTATGTTCTAAACATTTTTATTTCTTTTTATTTAATTTTTTTTTTATTTTTACTAACTTTATTTTATTTATATTTTAATTTTAAGTAGTTTGATTTTATATATTTATTTATTATTAATTTAATTTTGTAGAATTTTATTTTATTTTAAGTTTAATTTCTCCTCTAATTAGTTATTTTATCCTTATTTATGTGGCTAATTTGGAGAAAATAGGACTTGTACGGAATTTTGGAGCTTAAATAGGCTAAAGAAAAAAGAGAAATGAATTGAAATGGCTTTAAATGCATCTACACTCGTGCAAAGCCAAGTGCTCATCTAGCTACGTTTCAGACTATCGGATCAGCCTCATTTTCCCTCAGATGTGTGCTTAGAGAGTACTTTAACGAGTAGCACATCACCTGCTAGGAACCACTAGTGTCGCCCTCTCGTGCAGCGCCATGTTGCCCAATTGTTAGCGCCCATTCCCATCCAACACTCGTTCTTGTGCGACACAGCCTAGGCTAGACTTGTGCCCCCTCATGCCTCACACTCTTGTCACTCAACCATGTGGTCAAGCCAGCCCCCACCCAGTGTTCCACCAATAGCTGTGTAACATGTGTCTGATGTAGTGCGCCCAACTGTGCTTCACCACCTTTCTTATCGGGCGTGGAATTAAGAAGAAAAGGCAATTTCAATTGCTTAAGGAAGCCATTAAGGAGCCACAGCCCCGAGTCTTTGGAAGCTCCATTACCGTGGAGCTAAAGAGAGTTTCCTAAAGAAAGAAAATGGAGAAAAAAAAGAAAAAAATTTATAGTTTAGTTTTTTATTTTTTTAGCTTTAGGATTTAGTTTTAGTTTTAGTTTAGGTCTTATTTTTTCTTTTGAGACGTCATTAGAGAGCATTTTTGGAGCTTCAAAGAGGAAGAAGAAAAAGATTAGGGAAGAAGGAAGATTGAAATTTGTGACATATCTATTTTAGTGATTTCTTTCCCATTTTTCTTTTCTAAATCTTTGAATATTCTAAAGATATTTGAATATTGGTGTTGTTTATTTTTATGTTTAATTTCAATTTTATTTTTATTTATGAGCTAATTTTATGTGCTACGGTCTAATGGATCCTATTCAGGGAGTTTGATTTATTTTGCTCTCTTGGATTGGTATTTGACTATTGGAATTTGTTTATTCTATTATGTGCTTAATGCTCGTTGTGACTTTGGCCAATCATTAAGTGTTGTTGTTGGACTAAATTGAAATTGAAAAATGAATTTTAGTCTTGATCAATAATAGGATGACATATGCAATTTGGAATATGAATATATCCTTGTTGGGTGTGTAGTAGTTGTGAATGCTTGAACTTAATGAATTTGTGTTAACTAGTTCCTCATAGGAATATAGAGGCCTTAATTAACTTGAATGCGCTTGCAAGTTTATCAAAAGAGGCGAGTAGGCAATTTTATACATTCAGCTAACAATTCCATTAATTGAAACTCCTCACTTAGAGAATAAATTTAATTGAAATGAAGTTAATTAGTGAAATTGGATCCCTAAATCTTTGTTTTAATTATTCTACATTCATTTGTTCATTTTTAATTTTATTAGTTTTGATTTATTTTTCTTTTAAATCAATTACTAAAATTAATACAATTTCGGTAATTAATTAAAATTAAACGCAATCTCTATGGGAACGATATCTGTACTCTTGGTACACAATATTACATATATGATTTTGTGCACTTGTGGATTTCTAGCAGACAAGTTTTTAGCATCATTTTCAGGGATTGTTTTGTTTAATTTTAGTTAATATCAATGCTAATTAGCCTTAGGATTAATTTGAATTTGATTTTCTTCATTTGTTTTGTTTTGTTTTGATTTTGATTTTATTTCTAGTATTGTCGTTTCTATTGGTAAAAAAAAAGAGAAAAGGATGAATACATTGGAGATGAATCTTGCTATCTCTACGTTTCATCAACATGACATGGAACCATTCTATGTGGCTTTGGAGCGATTCAATGATTTTCTAAGAAGGTTGTCTAATCACATTTTCTCAAACTAGTATCTTCTCCAAATATTTTATTGTGTAGTATGTGATGAAACTAGACATTGGGTGGACAATGGGGCCATTGTTGATGGCGGTTCTTTCTTTTCATGAACTGATGATGAGGCCTATTACATATTTGAAGATACGGCGGCCTTTGATTACTATTGCCAAAACTCTTTATGGAGCAGCCACTCAAACGTGATAAGCGAATCCTTTTGCAATGTACAAGAAGTGAAGACACCTTTTTGAAGTTATTTTGGACCGATTCAAGGCCACCATTGAGGAAAATCTTCAAATCAACAAATCTAGGCAGTATCTTGATGTACAAATGGAGTGTCTTAGGAGCATGATTTTAGAAGGCTACCTAGAGAAGGAAGTGGAAATACCCGATTTTTGTAGTGACCGACAATTGATGGAGAACTTGATATGGTTTGATGGTGGTTGTTTTTTGAACTATTTAAACGACCAAGGTCGGGAGAGTAATTTGCATTGTGTAGAGCCTTCTCGGGAATTCGAGCCTCTAGAGAAAATGATTCCTCAAAATAAAGAACAAGAAACCTTCGAAGATGTTTTAGCTCAAACATTGACTAAGTTGGAATCTCAGTCGATCACCCATTTACACTTGCTAAATCAAGATATGTCTATCCACAATCATAAGTTTTTTTGAGGATCAAATCGCAAGCATGGAGATAGAAAGCCAAGTGGAGAGTGAAGATCCTTCAGGAGGGTCATTAGAGGCAATCCTACATAAAGAAAAGATGCAAGTTTCGTTGGTAGATGAAGGAGCTTATGAAACCATTGATTTAAGTTCGTCATTGATCTTAACATATACACCACCAACCAACCCGTTTTGGCTATCGTCACCACCATCACTATATTACATCCTTTTCAAGCTTGAGCCAAAAATGAAGTTCTCTGATCAAGCATACCACTTTTCAAAGCCTTGTCTTATTGGTGCTAAATGCCAAGAAGTTCAACATTTTGCAAAGCTTGAGGGCATCACAAGGAAAGACCCAAATATGATGTTGTATGACACATACTATGGGTGAAAGTCGCTCTTTGACAAGCGCTTCTCCAATAATCAAGCTGATTATAAATCAAGTGCTTCTTTAGAGGCAACCCAAGTTCTCTAAACTTTTTCTTTTTGTTTCTGAATGTTGAGTTTTGTTTTTAAGTTTTAGAAAACTTTTTACTTTAATTTTCTTTCTTTCTTTTGTAGGTGTAAGCAATAGTACAATGGGAGTTAGAGCCATGGGTGGTGCTCAAAGAGCTTAAAGGATATCAAGCCATGCCTAAGCACCAATAAGCATTAATGAGGGAAGTTTTCTTTAAACTTTCTCATTTTTATGCTCTCTTACATATTGAGGATTTTGTGCAAATTGAGTTTGGGGGGAACATAAAATTTTATTTTATTGTTTTCTGTTGTTTTTTAGACAATTTGAAAAGTTAAAAAGTTTTGAATAATTAGGGGCTTTGTGCTTTCTTTGGTGATTTCTCCTAGACCAATGATGAGAATTTTGGTTAACATTGTTCATTGCTTGAGGAAAAGTATGGATATTGCCTAAGTTTTTATTTAGTTCTTGAGCTAGTTTCATTTTAATTATGATTATCCAAATTGAACATTATGTCTTGATGTTTAAGTTGTATGCATTTTTTTTAATAATGTTTATATGATTATGTGATTTTTAAGATCTCCTAAGTCTTAGAATTTGCTTGATTTCCTGTCAAGGAAAAATCCTAAACTTCAGTACACTAACGAAATAATCTAGGCCATCCTTGGACCGTTTGAGCCTTTTTGAGCATACCTTGACATATTCTTACCCCTAGTACACCCCTTTGAGCCTAATGTATTGTTTCATTGTTAGCCACATTATTAGCCTAGCTGCTATATAATTTTCACTCCTTTACCTTATTCTAAACATATTGATCTTTTTAGGAATTATTTTTGAGCTATGCTAGATTATGGGAAGAGGGGTGGAATTTAGAATGTTTTTTCTATGTTATGTATTTATGTTTGAAAAAAAAATGGATGCTAAACCCTTAGTACATAAAAACAAAGAAAAGTTTGGGGGCGTAGTTGCAAAAATAAAAATAAAAAAGAAAAAAAGAAAAAAAAAGAAATGAAAAAAGGAAAACTAAGTTTGACGGTGTTCTTTGGAGAAGAAAATTGAGGTCTACAAAGGTCTAGAAGATTCATATGCTTGGGGTATGTTTTAAGCTAGAAATTTACCTATATCATACCTTTACCTAACCCTAATGAAGTCCTAAGGATTCTTAGTGTTGTGTGGGTCTGCATTAGTGAAGAAAAGCATGAAAAACAAACTTATGGGACTTGTTTTCTTTCCTTAAGATTCTAGATAATTTCTTATTGCATAAGCTTATCCAAATTGCATGCAACAAAGAGTGAAAAGGCTAGACACTTCGAGAATCCAATTAGAATGGCACATACTCTAGGATTTATCACAATGCTTAGTCAATGTTTGCTTTTTTCTTAAAGCAATGTTATTTAGTCAATTTTTGAGGAATCCATAAAAATAAAAAAATTTAGCACAGCTTACTTCTAGTTTATTTTATTTCATTTCTTTTCTTGTTTTTGTTTGAGGACTAGAAAAATATTAAGTTTGGGGTACGAAAACTCTATAAACATAGAGTTATTTTGTACTTTATTGCATAAAAATTTGCTACATTGTAAGCATTTTTTTGATTAAATTTTGCTTTATTTTTACTAAATTTTATTTTATTTTAATTAGTTTGATTATGTTTATTTATTATTAATTTATTTTTGTAGAATTTTATTTTATTTTAATTTAAATTTCTTCTTTAATTAGTTATTTTATCCTCATTTGTGTGCCTAATTTTGATGAAAATAAGGCGTATAGAATTTTGGAGCTTAAATGGGCTAAAAATGAAGGGAAATTGGAATTGAAATGGCTTTAAATGCATCTCCACTCACATGAAACCAAGTGCCCATGCAGCCGCATTTCATGCCATTAGATCAACCTCATTTTCCTTGAGATGCACATGCAGAAAGTACTTCGACCAGTAGCGTGTCGTCTGCGAAGAACCAGCATCATTGTCTACTCGTGCCATGCCACGTGGCCTCGTCATCAGTGCTCATTCGCATCCCGCACGTGCTCCCACGCGACGCAACCCAGGCCATACCCGTGCTCCCTCGTGCCTCACCCTCTCTCACTCAGCCACATGGTCAAGTCGATTCGCACCAGCCTTCCACCAATAGCCACGCAACATGTGTCTGATGCAATGCGCCCAGCTGTGCTCCACCACTTCACTTGCTTGGCTTGGAATTAAGAAGAAAAGGCAATTTCAATTTCCTGAAGAAGCCGTTGAGAAGCCACAACCCTGAGTCTTGAGAAGCTCCAAGATTGGGAGCTGAAAAGAGTTTCCCAAGGAAAGAAAATGGGGAAAAAGAGAAAAAAAGAAAAAAATTTTATAGTTTAGTTTTTTTATGTTTTTAGTTTAAGGATTTAGCTTTAGTTTTAGTTTATGTTTTAATTTTTTTAAGACATTATTAGAGAGCATTTTTTGAGCTTCAAAGGGGAAGAAGAAGGGACTTGGGCAAAAGAGAAGATTAGAGTTTGTAACACCTCTATTTTGGTGAATTTTTCCCATTTTTGTTTTCTAAATATTTGTATATTCTAAAGATGTTTGAAAATTGACGTTGTTTATTCTTATTTTTATTTTTCATTTCAATTTTATTTTTATTTATGAATTAATTTTGTGTTTTAGGATTCGAATCGATTCTATTAAGAGATTTTGATTTATTTTTCTCTCTTGGATTAGTATTTGATTATTGAAAATTCTTTATTCTATTATGTGCTTAATGTTCTTAGTTATTTGGTCAATCATTAAGTGTTGTTATTGGACTAAATTAAAATTGAGAAAATAGATTTTCACTCTTGATCAATAATAGGATGACATAGGCAATTTGGGATAAGAATATATCCTTATTGTGTATTTAGTCATTGTGAATGCTTGACCTTAATAAATTTGTGTTAATTAGTTCCTCATAGGCATATATAATTAACATGAATAAGCTTACTAATTTATTGGAAGAGGCGAGTAAGTAATTTCATACATTCGGCTAACAATTCCATTAATTAAAACTCATCACTTAGAGAGTACATTTAATTCAAATGAAATTAATTGGTAAAATTGAATCCCTAAACCTTGTTTTTATTATTTTACTTTTGTTTGTTTAATTTTAATTTTATTAGTTTCATGTCATTTTTATTTTATAACCCTAGAGCTAATACAATTTTGGTAATTAATTAAAATTAAATATAATCCCTGTGGAAACGATATTTGCACTCTTGGTACACTTTATTACTTGTATAATTTCGTACACTTATAGATTTCCACCAAACAATGTGTATTACGAATACCTTAATGAACGTAAAAAAAAATTCTATGACTATTAATGTGACTATAAATTTATAATATTTTTGTTATATGCTTGAGGATAAAATTTATAAATAATAATCTAAATAATCCGTAAAATTAATTATTTGGAATCTTAAATAAAAAATTACAAGCGTGTTCAAATCTTGTTGAGAATGAAATAGTCTTATTCCAACTATTAATGTAGAGGCATTTAATTGATCATGCTTTATATAATGGGATTATATAGAATTGGAATAGATAAAGTATGTATCTGTAATGATCTTCTATTACAAACAGAGCATTTAAATTTATCACAATGGTGATCATATATATGACAATCAAAATCCTAAGTATTTATTAGGCTCTATTTATGACATTATGTTTTTTTGTCTTGCTTAATAATATTTGTCAAGAGATAGATCATAACTTTGCATCTTGAAAACATAATGGAATAAATAATTGGGAATGATATTATATAGATATTAAACCCATTCCTTTCTAATGGAAGTTAAAAAAAATAGTTCTCTTGAGTGATGATTCAAGATTTAAACAGTAAAGTGCTCATTTTCAACAAGTATATGAATTAGCTGTTCATTAGAAAATCACTGAAACTCATGGTTAAAAATATAATAAGAGAGATAAACAAAAATTAAAGCTAACTCTTATTATGAACTAGTTATGAAGGATTGACATATATGTAACGATTATAGCAATAGACTATTCGATGTTTTTTAATTAATTATTACTACAGTTTTAAGAGTGCAGTTTCAGGTTTTAGTAGAGTAACATTGAAACTAATAAATTTGGCACATTAATTAAAGAGTTTAATTAATTGTCAAATCTATTGTAGCTTGAATTATAGGTCTATAAGTCCTTAATGCCGCCTCTATAACACTGTATTAAATTAAGAACAACAGCATATAATGAATTGATTTAAATTGAAATTGTTAAATTCTAAATTAATTATTTTACACTAGAGATATTAATGTGATATAGAAAAATGTTATTTGTGACACATAATATGCTATGACAAATGTTGTCACATATAATTAAGCGATATTTAATTAATTAAATAACTTTAGTTAATAAGATTATTTTAATTTGCAGTTAAATCCAATTAAAAATAAATAAAACAAAATAATTAATTTAAAACAGAAAATGTAGACTTTGTCAAAAATAATTATACACTTATATATGCTTCGGTGTTTCAAAAATATAATATTATATAACAATCCTATAAATATAGTTTTTCTTAAAAAATATTACTTAGGACAACACTAAATTACACAGTTTCTACACGTGGCACGTTATAACTGAGTATTAAAGAACTAAAAACAAAAAAGACAAACTATCTCGAATCTCAAGCCTTCAGACTGCTTAGCAAACTACACTACACTGCTGCTACTATCTTTCGATGAGGAAAAACATGTAAAACAGGGGTGAGCCAAATACCTAGTAAGGAAAAAGGGAAAACAACAATGAAAAATAAAATAAAATCATACCAAAAATAGAGACTCTAAGTTCAATTAAATCACAAGACACTACTCAAACAGATGTTCAAAATATGTAAAAATGGTCAAACCTCAACAATTGCGATTCAATGTAGAATGAAATCAATAATCAAGTATTCTGAAAAATCTTGCAAAATACTGTATCATTTTAAGCACAACTCAAACAACAAGTAACAAAGCTCAATATAATACAATCTCATGTAAAAACAAAATTTAAATGAACATTGAGACTCATAGAAATCATTATTCAATAAACAATTCTTTGAACAGTACTTATTTAATTAATTGATATATCTTATATCAAACATATATATATATATATATATATTTACAGTGCTCTTAGCCAATCACTCACGTTACGGAGCGCCTCAATCAAGGTTTAAAGATTTACCTCCAAGGTTATATCTCATAACCTGATCTCTATGGCTTTCCTTTCAAAACCAACTGTCTAGAGATGCTCACACTTTGATAGCGTTTACAAGCAATTTACACTCAGAATTTCTTATTTTGAGTCATTTCTAAAACTCTCTTCCAAAAACCATGATTCATGAACTCAAGCTTTTGGAAGATATTTAGATATATATATATATTATAAATATATATATGCACATATATATTATAAACTATATATACACACATATGTACTCCAAATTCTAAAATCAGTGAAATATCAATTTTCAAACTAAATAGTGAAATCTTAACAACGTTCAAAAAAGTAAGAAAATATTAACTCATGATAAATAACATAGAATCTAAATAATAAACATGCTTAGGTCAAAATCAATGAAGCATTATAAGTTTCAACTCAAGCAAAAACTCGTAAAACATGACAGAATGGAAAAAACATGTAAGTCTCTAACAATTCAAAGTAAAATGTCATGAGACCATGTCTAAAATAACTAAACCAAGGTAATGCATAGTCAAAGATAAACAATCATATAATAAGACCATAAGCTTGATATTTAAAAACAAAAAAGGGGAAAGTTTCTAAGAAAAATTTCACATTTGCACAACTCGGGCTACAAAATCCTAAACAAGGTGGTTTCAAGTGCTACACGTCACTTTTAACATATTCTAAGAGAGTGTAAGGTCGGTTTCAATGCATGCATTAGATATCAAAAGTTTTTGTTTTTGTTCTTGGTTTTACCGATCTTTAAAAAAAAAAAGGATTGGCGATGTTGCTATCATATTCATAAAATATTTGATGTACCTCCAAAAATAACAAAAATCAGTGCTTAACGAAGCTAAGACCTAGAGCTTTCCAAAAGGGTATCATATGCTTAATTTCGGGTTCATTTATATCCCTAAAAAACAAATCTAAATCTTTTTGTCGCAACAAGTTTTTTTGTAGAATATTTGAAATTTTTAGTCTGAGTTTAAAATCACATAACTTAGGCTACAGGTGTCCAATTAAGGTGATTTTTATAGCTATGCGGAGCTTAGACCTATATTTTATGGTTCTAAAAAGATCTAAGTCTAAAACCTTAAGCGGATACAGTTTTTGGGTTTTTATATGGACAACCCCTATGTTCACATAAATTTCACCATTTCACTTCTAAAACATAAAGTCTTACTTGACACTCCAAATAAGCCTTCTATCTCAATACATATATATAAATAAGTATATATATATATATATCTTGTTCATTTTCTCATATGAATTTTCCTCTCTAATAATTTCTATAATTTCTACTTAACACGCAAGGAATAACTATAAGTTAAGGTGAAAAAATAAAGACTAGTACTTAGAAGGCTAACACTACATCTTTATTCAAACCAACTTCTTACCGTCTAATCTTTATGGTGGTAAAGATTCCATCTAATCCATAAGGTATGGACCAACTAAAACTCTAAACAGCTATACCTATCACTACTAAACTTAGACTTCTCTTATCATATAACCATAACCATAATTGGTCCTATTAAGAACCAAGAATCCTATTAGGTCAAATCTTTATCTCCGGCTAACAAATAGTTAGGACAAGACATTCATCATTAAAATAACAAGATAAGGTTTTAATATGACCTTATGAAGAAAAACTTGAGTATAGCCTCCTTTCTTGTAGGAATAGCAATTTAGGTAACACAAGACTATTTCCTAAGATCCCAATTTGCTCTAAGTCCTTAACAATCAAAAAAAGAAAGAAGGTTTTTTTGTTTAAGACTTTCATTGAAAACCTAAATTGCAAAAACTATCTCTTACGATCTCCATATAAGGGGCGCCAACTTCATTCAAAGAATGGTCCATAACCAAATTCTTTCTCTGAATTGTCAAATAGTCTAACGACTAAAGCATGCACTGTTAGACATGTATGCCCTAATGGAGTAAAAATGTAATGAGTTTTTGGAGACATTTTTATCAATAAATGATTTATTATTTACATACCAAATATTGTCCTCTTTACGTTCATATTTGTTGAATGTATGATAAGCAAACAAAAGTCTGAGACTGTCGGTCTAAACCTTTAAGAATTGGGCATATGATGGACAGATTATGCGGAAGACATGATTCTTAAGGTGACGGTCTAAATCATAAGA
>CAMOHE010044168.1:0-17712 GCA_946598075.1 Artocarpus hirsutus
TGAAGACTCGGTGATTCATCTCTTGGGAAGATGTGATATTAGTCGATTGTTATGGTTCTTGAGCCCCTAGACGACTAGAATTGATGAATGCTCCTTCTCCAATCCTATGGACATTGTCAGTTGGCCTCTCTCTCCTCCGCTAGAGGTTGATTTAAGGAACTTGCCTTGTGGGTTGCTCTCTGTTTATCTGAAGTTTGGAAGCTAGGGAATGGTTGTGTATTCAAAGGCAGTTCGATAGTTCCGACCAAGACGTTGTTCAGGATCTCCTCCAAATTCAGTGAACATTTGAATTGTTAGAGGATTGGAAAGACATTGGACGAGATTGGTCAGTTCATCCTGAAAGCGATGTACAGGTATGGGGCAGATAGAGGGCACTGTGCTTTCTATTTTGATGCGGCTTACGTCTCTGGTGATGCAGGATTGGGAGTGATGCTCTAACCTCCTGACGGGGTGGGACAACAAGTGTGGATGTCGTTTGCAGAAGCCAATTCCGGTCTTGAAGGTGAATTTATGGCTTCTGAATTGGCTATCTCCGTTGTTATTCTTTTTAAGTCTTTGAATGAAGGAATATTGTGTGAGAACTGGAGAGTTTTGCCTGCTTTTTTTCAGATGCATGAAAGACCTTAAGGAGGTGGTTCCAGGATAGTTTTTCTGGACTCCAAGGACCGTGAATTCTGACGCCGATGGTTTCGCGTAGTGGGCCCTTTTTCTCTTGTGGAGATGGCGCCCTCTATGGCCACAACTCTTGAGCATTGGGCTTTTTCTCAATAAAGAGGTTTATTCACCCCAAAAAAAAAAAAAAAAGAAAGAAAGAAAGAAAGAAAGAAAAGTGAATAACATTGAATAATGTGATTCTCTTTAAAAGCTAACAACGTGCATATGTCTTCTAATATAAGCCAACAAAATTGTTAAAAAATCATAAATAATAATATAATTTATTTTACTTTTGTACTTTTTAAGGTATAAAATTGAACAATTTGACTTTCATTAGAAGCAAATAATGTGCATTTGTCTTCTAAATTGATCACGTGCAAACGTAATCGTTTTTCATCTTAATTTTGACAGGCATTTTGTTGAAAAAACAGTATGCAGTAAAACTTTTAAAATTCATAATCAGAGTTTTTTTTAAAATATAAGTTTGACACGCTACATGTATAAATTAACTAAATCTTACTAACCTTATTTGCTGAAAAGCTCCCGCAATCTGTGAAGAGAAAGGCGTTCTAGAAGAGCCTCAATCAATTGATCTTCCTTGTTATTCTTTATCCACAATAGGAGTGTGTGCGGGCGCACAATGTACATCTCTTCTTAGGTGACTATCCTTCTGACCAATTAAGAAAACCCATAACTAAGGTTCGTGATTTGTGAACAATAGCTCTTAGGGAGTTTCAAAAACTCACAAACTAGAGTGCTCACTTTTAATTCTTCAACTGATTTAAATAACATAGAAGTCTCACTCCCTATGTATAGAGTTCATCCCTAGGTTGGTCCTTATCAGATAAGACTTCAAAAATTCGAATCTAGATTAATATTTGATAAAAACATGTGAAAACATGTAATCTGATTATCGTTCGGTTGGCAGGCTGAACTGACAGATCGGCCTACCGAACTTAGTCCATTGGCAGGCCAAGCTAACGATAAATGATCCCTACGAATCTTTATTTTTCACTTGAGATTCTTAGGATAAAGCTTTAGTTTTAATTCAAATAACCTAACAGAGAAGTTACTTGATCAAAACAACCATAGCTAGATAATCTCTAGGAAAATAAATATTCTCGATAATTTAACAAGTTTATCTTGAATTAATTAACATAAAATTAATTCAATTGATAAACAGATATGAATTATTTAATCCTATTGAATTTTGGTCAATCTGATGATTTAACATAAGTCACCAATTTATTAGAAAAGTATGCTGTATTGTTACAGAATTTATTATGAGCTAGCAAAGGGAACCTGATGGACTTATATAATTCAAGCTCTTGATAATTATAAAACCTAACATCCTAGATATACATTTCATAATTATCAACTCTAATGCTACTCCACTAAAAGCTTAGAGCTGCACTCTCAAACAACATAGAATTAGAAGCCCGAATAGGTAAGTCTTCATGACATATCATAATGTATCGTATCCTCATAGGATTATCCATAATCGGCTTAAGGATAGCTTATGTTTTATTTTTCCGATTAGTTCTCTCTTACATTCCATTATTTTACTAACAGAAAACTTACCATCCAAAAACGATATACTCTTCGGTTACACCAATGCATCCAAATGGTTGAGTGCTCTAGTTTCTAATTACAGGATAACACATATAAGAGGATATCATCGACTCCTAAAGAGGAGCTATAGATTCCATATCTATGATAACAAGTCTATGCTATCAAGAGTAATGTCTTCAACGCACCGACATGCGTACTAACATAAATTGTAAATGTCACCTTTTGGTACATCAAATGACATAAGTCAAGACAACGGGCATACTATTCATCTCAAGATTAAGATACAACACATATAATTGTCTAAAATGAATTGATTTACCAAGATGAAATTATTAATCTAAATCAATTACACTTTATGGCCCGATCCAATGCATCGTCACCTGTGACAATGTACCAATGTTTCTATTCATAGAGTCAACCTCCGATAGCCAAGACAAACCGTCTTCTATTAGGGATATAGACAACATAACAATCTTTATATGAATAAAGTACCTAACTTTATTCCCTCGATCGCGGATCTTATGATTTTGACCATCACCTTTAGAATTATGTCTTCCATATAATATGTCCATCATATGCTTGATTCTAAAGGTTTAGACCTACAGTTTTAGACTTTTGTTTGCTTATCATACATTCAACGAATATGAACGTAAAGAGGACAAGAATTTGATATATGAGTAAAAAATAAATTATTTATTGATAAAAATGTCTCCAAAAACATATTACATTTTTACTCCTTAGGGTATACATGTCTAACATATTTTGATTTAGACTAACTGCTACACTCTTTTAAGTTTACATACTCAATTGCAGCAAAAAAAAAAAAAAAAGTTTAAGGACCATATCGCTAAAGGCAAATAGTTTAAAGGGCAAATGTCTCGAATTTTTATTTTTACGGTTAAAGGTTGTAAAATAATAGATCCAAAGAATGAGGTTAGTTGCAATCCTTAAACTCTGAGCTTCGTCTCCCTTTGTTTTTCGAACTTCAATTAGTAGCAACATTTGTTTAGATATATATATTTTATTTTTATGGAAAACGATGAGTAGCAACATCCGCAATATTTGAACTTAAACAAAACCTTCTCATTTGTAATCGCATTCTTGTAAGTTTCATCACAGGATTCGTTAATTGAAATGTGTGGACAAAATTTGCCAGCCGCATAATTTGACTGCAAGAGTGAAAATTAACCCAAGAACAATATGTCTATTACTTACACCATAACAAACTTTTGTGCAAGTTCTCAAGTGAATTTGTGCAAGTTTTTTTTCCATTACTCGCTATGGTGTAAGTATGGAACTTGGAAATATGAATTGCCAAAGTGAGGGATTCACTTGCACAAAGTGGAGGAGACATATTAGTCTGATAATAACATTTACCACTTTTGGTGTCTATGAAGCTGGCTGTGTAAAGAGATACAAAGGTAGTTATCAAGTGAATACTGAGACTCACCTACGGACCGCGCGCTACATAGCCAGCTTATGACCAATCGGTGCGCATGACCCAAACAGTTATTACGTTTTGTTATTTTAACCCATATAGTTAGTTGAGTTTTTCAAATATGCACCACCCAAAATACTCTCCCAAATGTGATCCGTCTTAATTTTCTTGAACCTATCCCACTATTATTAAAGTTATTTAACTAATTTTCTTACTTAATATTCTCGTCGCTTTTCTCTTTTTGGCTGAATGGTCTTAGCCATTATTTTATTTCTTTTTATTATTCATTTTCTTTCTCTACACCTCTAAACAAAGCTCTGATTGCTCTTAAAGATTCATTATCTTTCAATCGACTAATTTATAATTTAAATAGATTGTGATGATTAATTGGGGGATTAATTTGTTAGTGTTAAAAGAAAAAACATAATTACAATTACGAGAAATAAAAATATCCTTTTATTAGTGCCCACTTATAAAAAAAAAAAAAAAAAAAGGAAGAAGAGGAACGGAGCCCGCGGCAACTTTGCTCATAAGTGAAACATGAATATCCAGATGCCAACATCATTAGCAAACAAGAAAAATTTGTGTGTAGCTGACATGATCCATGCATCATTCAAAGTGCCTTCTTCAGTATAGTTTCAAAACTTCAAGCTTAAAAGAGCCAAACACACAAGTCTTACCGAAATAAAGAATCAGGCTTAGAAGGAAAGGAAAAAAAAAAACTTTTCTATTTACAAATCTTCTATACAGGGTTGCTCTGTAATTCTCCCTCTCCATATTCACAATTTACAAGTCTAACCCCCAGTAAGGATTACAAACCCCAAGTCCTGTTTGAAAGTTTTCTTCTGAGCCCAAATTAAAGATCCTTTGGCATAAGCTAAAAGAAGCTAGTTATTTATCATACTATATTACCAGCGTCATCTGTACTGCACTCAGTTTCATTTCCTTCAGTTGTTTTTCCATCTTTTCTATCTTCACTCCGAACTGAGCTCTTGTTACCATTACTGGGCTCTAGGAATCCTCCCATATGATTGGCTGAAGCACCGGCCAGAAGTGCTTCTAAATATAATACCTTCGCCAAATTCTTAAAGCGCCGCCTGAACGTCGGTATGCGAGAAATGGAAGCTACAAGCCCCTGTAGTCTGAAACAAAAATGCCCATTCTGAATATAGGAAAAGATTTAAAGATATACTGTTTCCAAACTTCGCTTAAACCGAGAACAGAGAACTATGGAACAAATAACAGGCACATTCAGAATATGAAGGGAAAAACAGGTTTGCAGAAATGAAATCATGGTGCAAGTAATGAACTGGTTTGACTTTTCTATTTGCCATTTATGGTTTTACCTCCTAATTATAGCTTGCAATTGAGCTCTTCTGACAATGTCTTTGGACGGGAAGCAAGTGTCATCCCACTCCTGGGGTTTTTCATTTTTGCATCCCAAAAGCAATTCTCTCAGACAGCTTTCTTCCTTCTCGTCTAATTGAAGAGCCTTTATTTGCTCTTTCATGATCAACAAAGGCCCAATGAACCACTCAAACACCTTATCTTTTGGTCCGTTTGTCCTTGTCAGCTCCACTTCATCAGCTATTTATTCAGTTAGGAAAATCACAACTCGAATACAAAGCAATGTATGGCAAGCTATATAAACAGAAGTTCAAGATACGCACAGATTAACAACCCGGACGCATTGGACTTTGCTGATCTGAGCAGACACTTCAATATAGACCAAGCAGGAAGTTTAACGTCCAACTTCTTGCAATCACCTGTTAGAATGCATTCCTCGATGTCCCTGGGGTTTACAAGACCATTGCAGATAAGTATCCTGCCGTTCACCTCGCAGGATTTAAACAGCCAATCCCACACCTGATATTGAAACTCAAAAAAAGGTGGGGGGGTTGTTACGTAAATTCACACACCCAAAAAAGAAAAAAAAACAGAATAATGGTGTACTTCCTTAAAAATGTGCTTGCCTGCATTGGTTTATACTGTTGAATTTTCCATTTCAATGTTCTTGAACGTTCTGAAACAAGTTTTGCAGTGTGTGAGCCTTCTCTCTCTTGTTTTGAATCAATGTAATGGTTATCACCTAGCCTTTTTCTGACTGAACCAGAGCTCATATGTCTACGATACTTAGGCCTGGCTGTCACAAGCAAATCTCATGATAATACACACACACACACACACACACACACACGCACGCACAAATATGAAGATACTTCCTCCCGAGACATAGTGAGAAATTGGGTTTGTTATCCATGTGAGGGGAAAAAAATCAAACTACATACCTAGGAAGGCAGGATCCTTCTCTCAAGTACAGCAAATCATTAACATATTCATCAAACAATGAAATCACCGATATGACATATGCAAGTCCCAGCTGAAGCGAGTCTTCCTGGAAATTTAACTCTCTATGTTTAAAAGAAAGAACTTCATAAAACAATAACTTTCAAAACTAAGACCAAGAGACGCAGTAAAATGACAAGAAAAGGTAAGCAATGGCAGGCCTGGTGAACAATAACTCCGCTGTAGAGTGCGAGGAAGAAGCTTGAGACAAAAGCACCTAGCACAGCTCCGACAACAGCCAGAGGCCATAAGATAATAGCAAGACCGGCAAATGGAACGCATACCGACTCCAAGAATGGTCCTTCTCTGCCAATCAAATCTTCCAAAAGCCTCTTCCAACCTCTTAAAAGCATGAATGGGCTTTTCCACAATGCAACAGCCATAATCAAAGGGACATCCACTAGAACTGCAATTGGGCAGACCAACAAACAGCTTGGCAATTTCGATAACCTAGCATGGAAAAAAGTGACAAGACTATAAATTTCAGTACTTTCATATTTTTCTTCAGCATAAATCAAGTTATCAAAAGAAATTATTCCTCACTTTATGTCCACAGGTTGTTCTTCTGCAGGTATTTGCTCAATCAGTTCATCCATGTAGGAGAAATAAGAATGGAAGCAAAAATCTACCAAGTCTCGCACTGCTGTGCAGCTTCCTTTGATGGTGGACCAAGTACCATCCTGATAATAGAAAAAAGCCGTTGCAAGAAATCGGCATCATTCTAACCATTTGGAACGAGCAATGGCACAAAATTAAAAGTAACAGATGTGATAATTTTTGTCATCATTATACGATAATGAAGACAATAATACAACACTGATTATTGAGGACTTAACATAAATATTTACACTAGTTATGTGGATAGTAATATATTTTGGCATTTTGCCAGCAAGATTTTTTAGACATAGAAACTTACACTTGATACATATTTGGGGGAGAATCAAATATTCAAATTATATCTATTGGAAAAGTACTAAACTAACATAATACTATATGGTGGTCGGAGTTCGAATTCCCATAATTTTCACGTTCTAATTTTTTTTGTCACGTGTTAGTCTTTCCCTTTGAAATTGTTCAAGCCCACATGTCGAGGGTAATACTGGGAAATAAATATTAGTGTCAGTCTGCCTCCTAACAGACTAAGCTACCAGATTGACATATAATGTTAAGTTGGTTAATAACGTAACAAAAACAGCATAAATTTTCTAACAAGGATACTAGCAGAGAAAGTACATACATAGTAAAAGGGGAACAGGAATCACATACAGCAAAGCAGTGGTAGAATTTATCTCTGAAATTCTCGCCTCTTGCCTCAAATGTTGCAATAAGAGGAGCAAAAATACCATATCCAATTCCACCCAAAAGACTTGCAACAATCCCAATAATTGGCCCAAGAACAAGAGGCAGTGGCAGTAATACCAGCACCAGGATCTTCAGAACAAGGCCAAGCTTCTTGCTTCTGAAATTTTTAAAAACAGAAAAACATACATGAAATCGAAACAAGACGTATAACTTTTGATTAGAGCAAAAAAAAAAAAAAGTTGATGATCATGAGAAGCTTTACTTTGCCACGCAGTAGTAAGTCCAGAGGAAATGTGCAGGCCAAAGCCCAATTATTACAGCTGAATTTCCAACCACAAGAATTGCTACCACTATTGGCCCAAATATTGCAGCTGCATCATGCAAAAAATTGTAAGATAATTAACTTGTTATGAACATTGAATTCAATCTTAAACCATCCCCTAACTTTTTGGAATGATTATAAAATTAATCTAGTATATGATAACAATTTGTCCATCAACTATAAGGGTCTAATTAATAATTAATCCTTGCCATAGAAATTGTTCATTGTCTAGCCCACATGTGAACTAGAACTGTGGTACAAAGTTTAGGAAGAAAATACAGTACATCCCATTTTTTTGGAATATGTCATGCAACCCAATTTCAACCTTTGAATGAAAAAAAGAAAAAAAAGAAAAAAAAAAAAGATTTGAGCATTACAATTTTTCCTACTGAAAGCTGATAACTTTTTTCCCTACTAAACAAATTGTAAGGTTTTCTAGGAGTTCTTCAAAATCTAAGCTTCACCCATGATCTTGTCAAAAACATGCTAATAAAAAATTTCAAAAACAGGGATAGAAAAGTTAAAAAAAAAAGGGCAAATGCAAAATTGGTCACTAGATATATACCTTTGATAAGGCCAAGGGTGAAGAGCAACAGGAAGAAAGGCAAGAAGGAGAGGAAGCTCCATAGTTGGGCCACAAACCCCACCGGAACCTCCATGAGAGGGGGATACTGTGGAACAATCCGAGGGCAAAAATGGAAAAGCAAACGTCTTGCGCTACCGACCTAATATTTGATGCGAGAGAGAGAGTAGTAAGAGGAATCAAGAGAGGAAATTGTTTTGTACTTTTTAGTGAGACTGCGAAGGCGAAGGTTATACGTGGAAAGTGATGGTGACTAATGGACACGTGGCTATAATGGAAGACATCGAGCGTGATTATATCATCACCCCCGCGAAAAGGCAGTCCTGGGCCAAACAAACACACCGCCCCTTCTTTTGAGTTGCCCTTTTTGGCGGGAACTGCTACATTATTTCTTTCCTTTTTTTTTTTTTTTTTTAGATTATTTATCTTTTAGGTTAATTAGAAAAATTCCCCCTAACTATGTGGGTGTTTGAAAAAGTGGTGAAAACAAATGATGGGAACCACTTTTACGGTAGCATGTGAGAGTTTTACACTGTAGCTTTTTCTTTTTTTTTTTTTTACAGTAGCATGTGAAACTTTTTACTGTTTATAACTAAGTTTGTGATAGGAACTGAGTGGTTCCCACCACTGCCAAACAGCCAATATATCTCCTTAACATTATGCTCCCAAGAACTTCAACGTAATCTTTGTTCCTCATGACTTGTAAAGTGTTATTAAAAAAAAAAAAAAAAAAACAATTTATGAAACTAAAAGAAGAGATTTTCTTTTAAAAATGTAACAATAACAGTGTCAGTTTATTTATATTGTATCAACGTTTTAAATTCAAATTAGTTTTAAACATGATAGAACTACCAAAATAAACTTATTAATATGTACGAAATCTTACTTAAGTACCAATTTGTATTAAAAATTTTAACAAAAGGAGTTTTTTTGGTTAATATTTTATAGATTTATGGGGTGTTTGGCAAAGTGGTGGGAACTGCGGTTTCTACCACAAAATCAGTTATGAACAGTAAAAAGCTCTCATATGCTAAAGTAAAAATAAAAAAAAATTGCTACAGTGTAAAGTTCTCATATGCTATAGTAAAAGTGGTTTTCACCACTGGTTCCCACCACCTTCGAAACACCCTATTAGGGGAATACATGTTGTTTTGAAATTTGGAAAGCACAATATTACAAGGGTTCTAATTGTAGAAGAATTTTTGTAACTAGCTGTTATTTTTTCATTTTATTTTAGATTTACTTAAAAAAAGAAGTTTACTCTCAGTTTTTTTTTTTTTATCTTGTCAAATGTATACGATTAGGTTATATCTAACATATAAATTTATTTATTTATTATTGATGAAGATGCAACTTTTCACCAATAAAATGACTACAATACCCCTCAAACACGAAACAAAACGCCTAAACCATTTTGCATCTCTTTAGGGAAAGAAACACAAACTTTTAGAGGCAAAGTTGGACTGAAAGTGAAAGCAAGTCTTGACTAGAGATAACGTAAAGAAGGAGCTGGGCCACTTTAGGATGCAACAGGATGTGACTGGACAAAGACAATCATGACTAGGTGATAAGCTCTCGACTTGGCAGCTACGATCACAACCAACCAAAAGCAGCAATGATTGGGACTAGGTGGAGAGCTCACGATGCCATCACACTGGGTATCACGAGGCATTGTCTAACGTAGTCTCATTTGGTTTGTTGCCTCCCAACGGGCCTTGCCACCATGGGATGCAGGGGGTGGTGTGGTCGTCACACGTTTAGGCAGGGTGGTATAGTGTTATTGGCCGGGGTTGGTGGTCAGTCGGAGAAGGCGGATGTGAATATGATTTGGGCAACGAGAAAAAAGTTTTTGGGTCACAGATTTTTTCTTGTTCTTATACTTTTGTTTTTAATTACTTTTCTTCTTTCTCTTTTCAAGGTTATTTTGGGTATTTTTTATGTCAAAATAAAGCATTGGCCTAAACAATGTATGCATTTTATGTATAAAGTGTTATCTACAAGTATACATTTGATAAGATCAAAAGTTAAATGATATTATTTTTCTTTTTATTAGACCTTAAATACATCATAAAAAAAAAGTAAAAAACCCTTGTTCTTTTGGATAAAAGCTTAATTTGCAACGTTTCTCCATCACTTTGTAATATTATAATTAGGTTTTGGGTTAATTTTACCTTTAGCTCTTAAACTATATAATTTGTCCTATTTTGGCTTTTGAACCTTAAAACATAGCAAATTAGACCCCTAAACTATTAATCTTATCCTACTTTTACCATTCTGTCAATAAATTTATTAAACGTTAATGGATTGAGGAACATGATTTTCACATACTTGTTGACTAAAGAGCATTTCATGTAATGCCCCTTATGGACGCCAAAAGAATCGTTTGTTTACCATTAAAGTCAATATTTACTGATATACAATTTAAAATAAACAATAACGCTGAGACAAACATCCCGGGAAAACATCCATTTTTTAAAACTACTTACCAAAGTTACTTCTCTCTCATTGGTTAGCTCGACAGAACAACTAAGACGTTAGGCTAAACCCATAGATATAGTTATTTTACAAATAAAAATATTTATTGAAATATAAACACACACGAACTTTAAATATTCTTTGAAACTCTTAAGAAAAATACTTAATTGTCTAAATAGTTTTAAACACGTCATAATAAGGGAAGCATAAAATAGTCACCATGAATCCAAAATACCAGAAATGTAAAACAATCCCAAAACAACTAAAAGTCCAAAAGAAAACAAAAATAAACTAACTCTCAAATCAACATAAGTGCGGAAAAAAATTAAGTATAAATCTTGTCCGAGTAATTAAATTCTTTGCATGGTGTGATTTCATTTCGAACCCCACTCCTTGTACACACGTCTGTTCTTGTCCTCCACCTTCTTTAACTTGCTTTTTACTTTTTTTTTTTGGTAACATGATATACAATTAAGTAAGCATAAACTTAGTAAGTACACTTTCTTATCTCACAACATAATATATGAACTCTCATAAGATCATAACATAACATCATAATCATAATAATAGTAGTGCACAAGGCATACGTTATATAAAACATAACTTTCATTTAAATTTCATATTAAAACATTATTTATTTTATCTTTAGAGACCTAAGCGTAACATCGTTGGTGCGCCGTCATGAGAGTAGTGAGGTAGCTAATCTTAAATCAAACATGACAAGTCCACCTTCGGGACATCTTAACATAAACATAAGGTGTATAATGCTTAATTAAGTGATACATACATGCGTACATACATATATATATATATATATATGTAAGTTTTCTTTAAAAACTTGTCATAAACAGTAAAATCATTAAAATAAAAAAATCCTTGAGAAAATTCATCATAAAAGGTCTTGAAAGAAGAGTGTTTATTCACCAACGTTCAATCATAAAACATTTCTTATCATTTTGTAAACTTTATCATATTATTGGTGAGAATGTACTTACTTGACTTGCTAGCTTACTAGTCCTTATATTGGGTGATGTAGCCGTAGTTCTTGGTCTGCTCACCTTTGGAGTGTCCATGTCAATCATTTATATAATATATGAGATCATTATTCATGTTTACAATACCATTAGACAAAGTAATACATCATTCAATATTCTTCTTAATAAAATAAAGCATCTTTAAGTCATAAAAATGCACTTACTCAATCAACATACAACCAAAAAACTTAACCTTTAAATACAAAGAGAATTTAATCTCAACTTATAAGTTTGATAAAAGTGTAAAACTTCCTCCATAACATAGCTAACATATAATGACATCACTTAAATTTTTATTTCCTGTTAAAAAACTAATTTAAAATACATTTTTAAATTTTCTAAAATACCAAACAAATTTGCCAGTCACAATAACTGATTGACGTTTTAGATCCTCTACTTTACTACTTACAACACACATAATTAGAGGATGAAAATTTGTAGAAATAAAGTTAATACATATGCATAAACCTTAGAATTTTCCCTAGCTATAAAGTATCATTTGATAATTTAAATAGATCTCCCAAATAATACCACAAATCTGCTAGCAAATACTAGGTAGTGAGTAGTCATTACTTAAATACATTAAATAAAATATGCCATAAAAAATTTATAAAAATAAGCACACATAATAGACACATAATAGTCTAATATATCCAAAAATTAACATCAAATAAAATCAAAATAATTTAAAACACATGTTTGAACTCAAAGGTAATACTAAGTTCAGACTAACTAAACAGTGAACATTATTCGATCAAATATTTTTATAAAATCAAATTTACTTGATATGGTTCTAAAATTTTTATGTAACAAAGATAACATATAAATAAACACCTTATAAATAAGAAATCATGAAAAACCATTTTTAAAATATGATTTGCTTCCTTACAAATTTTATAGAACATATCATGCATGCATTAATAAGAATTGAATATTCGTTGATTAACGGATTTTTTCTTGAAACATACACACTCTTAGTTAACATATCAACAATGATTTAAAATTTTTCACAAAATCATTAAGTTTCCTTTGTCAAATAAAGCAGAACTTACAAAATACACATATAAATCTGTCAACATAAAGAAATCCATAAGCAGTGCTCGTTTGAAGGCTCATATAACATTTAAAATATTTTTGATGAAAATTTATAAAAATTTTCAAGCATTTCTAACATATAATTACATGTCATCCAAAAATCATAGAGAAATAAAATTATACAAACTTGATACAGTCTCGGGAGTTTTTATCGAATAAATGAAACCGAGACATTCATAATACATTCAATCGACAAAAGTCTTATATTCATGCAAATTTATTATATCATATGAACATAAATATTTGTAACCATAAAACAATGCTTTCATAATCAAAGTAATAACAGAATAATTTATATTTCACGACAACATAACATGTATATTCATCGACACCATAAGGAAAAAAAACTCTATAAACACATTTGTCATAAAAATCATATATTCATATAGAACATGAAAACCAGATCAACAAAACCCTTAAAATCATATGTTGAAGTCTTATATTTTCGTTCAACAAACAGGAAAGCCTGTACGTAAAATCTCTAAGAAGAATTCTTTTTACGATGGCTTGAAAGAAAGGAAAAGACTTGGTGGCATAAAGATGTATTTATAGGTTTATGAATGAAAGAGAGGATATGGGTGATGAAAACCTTAGGTTGGTTTCCAAATATTGGGTGATTAGGAATTTAAATAATGGGGTGAAATTGGTTGAAAATCGGATTGGATAAGTTTAGAAAAAATTTCAAATTAGCATCCCTGTAGTGTTGTAGAATTCAGCGTTACAGCATGCTGCAGTTTCTACCTTGGTGCTGTAGCACCCGTGCAGAGGTCTACCAGTTGCTGTTCGCACCTGTTCGTGCTGCGGTGCTCCTTTTAGTGCCATGACGCCACATGGACGTGTATGGGACATGCTTAACTCCCTTCCTATGATTTCTAATTCAAATTTTACTATTCTAAATATATTTAAACACCTAAACACATGAGGAAATCATTAAATTACTGAAATTAAAATATCATAACACATCATAAGGTGTTCAAATATAAATTTAACTTTAATTACTAATACACTTTTTGACATGAATACTTCGAGCATATTGATCCTATGTGGCCGTCACTTGTATCATAACTAGATAAAAACTTTAGTTACTTAACTTAAATTTTATCAAAGAAAATTATTATCATGTTAACTCGTTAATTTTCTTGTTTAAACGTTAAAAAAAGGGCAGGCATTACATTTTAGTCAAATCATATGGTTGTAACTATTTGATGTTTGAATCATATGCTTCTTCTTTTAAACCCTAAAAATCACTCTTGCTCAAGTATTTTATTGCCGCTTCACATGAGGCTAAGCCTCTTGGTCTGCAAAAGCTATTTTTGCTGTGATTCTCTCTTTACAAGCGCATTGAACTTGCTGAAAAAGTAAGTAATAGAATCCAGTCTGAGGACCAAGCCTTCATATAGTGAGTAAAGAAGAAGGCCATTTAACAAGTAGAAGTAATGGATGCTTGGAGTTAAAATAGTTCTCTTTTGTGAATTATCAATTATTTTATGGTATTTGGATAGGCATAGACTTGATTGGATATGTAAAGCTATTGTTATATTGACACGAGGAGCATATTATTATCTTATTTTAATATGGCTTTGATCAGTTTCTAGTGTAGCATTGGACAACCTTTTGAAGTCATATTTTTAATTTTTTTATTTGTTTATATTATTTTTCATTTTATTTTACAAGAATGCAAACCCAATAACTTATGGAGAAAATTTGGTAAAACTTCTTTAGAAGAAAAAAAGAAAAATTGGCAAATAAAAAAGTTATAAAAATTATCAAACTTATATATATAATGAAGAAACAAAAAATTTAGTAATTTTGCCTTTAAAATATATGTTAAAGACATATATAGAGCAAAAAAATCAAAATGACCATTTCCTACGATACATTAAATTTTTAATAGATTTAGCAATAGAAGGACCAAAATGGGACAAGTTATATAATTTAAAAGTGTGATATGCTATGTTTTAAAGTTTGGGGCTAAAATAAGACAAAATGCATTGTTCATGGGTTAAAAGTGAAATTAATCCTTAGGTTTATACACTAGTTTGTTTTTTCAATCCAATTTATCGTTAAATTATCACATACTTCACACATACATTCTAATAGGTAGTGATTAGGACAACCTGAACTTATTTGACCTTTATAATTGTTCTTCAATAGTTAACTAATGTCAATAAACGAGTGGAATGCCATACCATATTAAGCTAGTTATCTTCGATTATGGGTGTAATGATCCTAACTACTTATCCATATACCATGATGGAGTCATCACTAATTAATGCCATTGGTCGTAAATTTCAATTTGTCTAGATCTGAACTTAAATATTTTGAACAAAATTTGAATGAATTCAGTAACAAAAATGAAAAATTCAATGTGGGAAATGCTACTTATTCCCCATGGTTCAAGTATGAATTATAAATGACATTGTTTTGAATGGTTTAGATCAAAAAGATGAACCAAATCTACATCTGTAGGTGATTAAGGGTCCGTTTGTTACAACTTTTTGCTTATGCTTTTAGCTAATAAATGAAAAGAAGCAAAAGCGATGGATTTTCGATAAGTATTTGGAACTATATTTTTAAAAGTTCTTAAGTGGGCCAAAATGGCTTTAAAATTTTTTAATAGGCAATGAAATGCCATAAGAGAAAACTACATGTTATGCTGTACTTTTAAAAGTTGTATTTATTTATACTATACTATCATTAATGTTACATGTTAAGTTATTTCACAAATGAATATGAATGGCATTTATAAAAAGTAAATCTTAAAAGATGACATTTATAAAAATTCTTCATGTTATAAAGAAGTTTATAATGTCTCATGAAAACTTTGATTCATACTTTAAAGTATTTCAAAAGTGTGTTTTTAAGAAGTCACATTTCATGACTTTGATTGGAAGCACTTTTAGGGAGCCAAAACACTTATAAGAAATTATCCAAATATTTCCAAAAACAACTTTTAGACTTAGAAAATCAAAAGCAATTTTTAAGAAAGTCCTCTTAACTAGGTCATAAGCTTAATAAAATAATACCATCTTCATTCAAATCCTAGCAGTGTACACAACGGAATTATTTTCATAACCAAAAATGAATAACAATGATTAATCAATAGATAGAAACTAAATAATTAGTTTCATAAACTTTCATTATAACTATATAATTCAAAAGTGTGGTATTGGACTTTTAATGGAACAGTACGAAATGATAAATAATTTTACAAATTAAATTGGACTAACTATTTTAATCTGCTAATATTGCAACGTTGATTCCGTAGGTCCATTAAGTCTCTTTGATAGCTCATATTTTTCAGATCAAATGCATTTTCCTTTGCCCAGATAAGGTTGGAAACATTCACGTCCGTTTGGTGGACAGATTCCAATTGTGTTGATTTAGATTTTCTTTATTTGAGTTATGTAATTTGAATTGCAATCTAAATTAACTTTGGATGCACATTTAAGTATTAATCTAAACAAGGAATAAAATTAAAATTTGTGTTTGCATAGACAATGTAAAAAAGTTTTTAATTTATCAACAAATCTAACAAAACCTTAATATTTATGATATTAGATAATGTATAATATGGGTCTTAATTTGTTCATCTCTTTATTAAGAACACAACGAAAGAAGAATGATCAGATATCAAATGCAGAAGTCATAATGTTTTTTCACAAATATATGAGAGAGAAATTTGGATTTTACTGTAGCAATGATTTGAGTTTTGAGAGGAGGAGAATTCTCAAATTAGAGATTTTGATGGATTCAAAGGATTTGAATGATTTAGATTTTGGGAATGTTAAACACTTATTTGGATTATTAGAATTCTAGGAGTCTAACGAATTAACCTACTCCATCAACCAAACGGCCCTCAGTTTTTCTGAGATTAGGATTTGATATTATTATTTTTGTTTTGTGTGACGACAATGAGTGGTTATAATGAAGACAGTAACACAAATGGAAATAGTTAAAATAAATTACTGTTAATACCTCTGATGAAATAATCAAAATAATTATTTTTGAAGTACTCTTTTTTCTTCATGGTATATCATTAAAAAAAATGTTAACCCATTCAAAAACGAAATAGTCAAATGATTGTTTTAATTTTTTCCTTATTTAAAAAAAATTTCTTTCAATTAATTTTCTTTATATTACAGTTAATACTTTGATTTTTGTTTTGTTTTGGTTTTTTTTTTACATCACTAACCCTTTTAAGATTGATCAGGAGAAAAATAATACTAATATTTGTTTCGTGGCCTAGAGAAAACATAGAAGTCTATTATTGTATCCAAACGTTCCAAAATCAATACAAGAGATTATCATCTTTTTCAACTTTCCCCCCTAAAAAAATAAAATAAAATACAATAAAGTTTCCTCTTTTAGAAAATCAGAGTCCGAATAGGAAACTACTTTGGAAAGACAAGACCTACCTATCACCAAGTTTATAAAGACCGAATCCCAATGGGAAACTTGCTTATAAGAGATTAGTATCTCCTCTGCAGAGTTTCCATTATCGAAACTCAGTGCAAAGAGTAAAGACCAAAACTCAATCAAAAAATATTTCTCTTGTCTTCTAGCTGAGCCAGATTCATGCGTCGATAATTTACCAGGAGAGATCATATTTTCTCCAGCTTCAGGTACAACATATACTCGCAAGATCTTGTGTCGATGTTTGGAACAAATTCAAGGCGTTAGGAGCGTAGTTGCAAGTTAGAACCAAATATACTACGTAAGAGAAAACATTGTAAAAGTTGGTTGAACAGCAAAATCGTACGATGTTCTCAAACACCCTAAATATTTATAATAGCTCAGTCTATATTCACCATTAATTGTTTTTGATCAACTTCACGTACGTCTCCATTGCGATATATGTGATAATGTTTTTTTCTTCTTTATTTTCTTC
>CAMOHE010044169.1:0-23649 GCA_946598075.1 Artocarpus hirsutus
GTACATGTAATATATTATATATTATTAATATTGTTAATGTTATTATTAACATTATTATCAAATTATTATTTTATATTGATATAATTTTTATATTTATATTGCATAGAAATATTAATTTATAAAAATATAATAATAATAATAATAATATAATTATTACCATCATCATTATGGAAAAAAAAGGTGAGATTTCTATAGTTTTGAGATTCCTAGGAATATGAATATCACCTGTTAGATGGGCTTCAGATTACCCCAAAATAAGGTAATCTGAATCCTATGGGAATAAGTTTCCCAGGAATTCAAAACTCATATTACTACATACCAAACATGGGAATCTGTAAGATTCCCATTCCCACCTCAATATTACTACATACCAAACGCCCCCTTAATAGTTCCAAAGTAATAGGTGTGTGTTTATATTAGACGGCTGAGAGGCTAAGGGACACAAGAGACTAGCAGACCCACTATGAATGAATGAAATATGATGTATTAAGTGTGGTAAATACCTAGGGATGAAAGACCAAGATAGAAAAGCCTCTCAAATTTGGATATGGTTTATACTTAAATTTGAAAGACTTAAGACAGAAAACCCGTATTAGTAATTAGACAAAAAAAATGATGAGAGTGAACAGGTTTTGAAAACCATGACCCATTGGTTATCGAAGGTGTAGACATATCATTTAGCGCTCTTAAAACTAATAATAAACTTTTAATGAAAAGGAAGTACAAATAAATGTTTGATGCATAAAACCTACTACTTAAGCTTATCACTCGAATATGTACGGTTTACTTATTAAGCTTTAGCTCATTAAATTATTTTTATTTATTATGTAAGGAATAGTTAGACATTGAGTGGCGGTGGGTGATGACATGGTGACATGACGGTCTAATTGTATATTTTACTAAATAAATAATTGTTTTGATTTATGAGAATCTATGACTTTTTGTTAGTCAAGTTTCTATTTCACTCCATTAGAATAATGTTATTTTATTTATTAGTTTCAAGAATTATTTATGGCAATATGGAATAAATATTAATAAGTTATTTAAAAAATAGTTTCCAATATCATTTCAAAAGTATTAAATGATAGCATTCTCTAGTTTAATTAGTTATTGGACTTAAGGGTGTTACAACGAGAGTCCAACTTAAAGAATTATGTAAAATGCCACCTAAATCTCTTGGGGATCGACTGTAATCATTGAGGCAAAGGCATTTGTGAAATTTGCCATGACTTTGTAAATAAAAATGTTGTGAAGACATATCTACCCTTAGATCTTGGGTTTTTTCTTTCTTTTTTCTCTCTCCTCTTTTGCTCTTTAGTCTCCATGCCATACTCTTATTTGCTCTCTCCTTCACATGGAGTTTTTTTTGTGGACTCTGCTGTGAGTTTTTGAGGGTTTTGGGAATCTAATGTTAAACATCGTAGGGCTCTTTAGGTATATTTGGTATCTCTAAATATCACGAGATGAGGTGCCATGGCATTCTTTGCAATTTTTTTTTAGGTCATATAAATCAATCCAACTTTTAATTTTGGGGCATACCTATAAAAAGCCCGTCCAACTTTGCTAAGGTTTGAGGGAAAACAAATTCAAGGGGTTTTCGTTCTTCATGGTAAGGCTCCTTCTCTTCTAGAGGCTTATATTCCCTTGAAAACTTCTCAAAATAGTAACGTTCATATTGTTAAATTACACAACATCCTCTATCATTTTAGGCTTCATTTTCAGGTCTTACGTCGAAAGGGGTTATACCGTGACTATCTTCAACCCAACTTCTAGATGCTCTGCTGAATTCTTTGACGAAAACTTGAAGTTGAAGCCACTTTGGCAAACTGTGTTGAGGAAACCTATAAAGCAACTCGTTATATCTCTCCCAAGCTTGATGAAGCGGTTCCATGTCATGTTGGGCGAAGGTGGTGATGACTAGACCCATCTCCATCTCACTCATCATATTTTTTCTTTCTTTTTTTTACCTACAAAACAAAACACTCGAAAGAGAAAATTAAAAGAAAAATAGACAAAATAAAATTCAAATTAATCTTCAAGCTAATTAGTATCAATATTAACCAATTCAACAAAACATTATAAGAAAAATAAACAAAATAAAATTTGAATTAGTCTTAGAGCTAATTAGTATGGAAATTAGCCAAATTAAATAGAACAATCCGTGGCAAGGGTGCTAAAAACTTGATGTGAATTTTTGCAACTGCTTGAATCACAATAAGTAATAAAATAAAGTATCTTTCCTACGAGGATTGTGTTCAATTAATTAGGTACTAAAATTGGTTGACTCTAAAATTATTTGAACAACTGAAAAATAAAATAGATAAAATAATAAAACAAAATGTAAAAAACTCAAATAAATAAAAAACTAGGGCATCCAATTTCTCCAAAACTAATCTAATTTAATTTATTGTTCTTACTAACATCGTCTATTAATCATGTGTTAAGATAAAAAACCCTAAATTATTTAATATTCTTTCTGGGGATGATATAAAAATTATGTCTATCATTTAAACCCATTATCGCTTGATGTAAAATCTATCATCCTAAAAACTCATCACGATTTAAGGTTCTCTCAATTGTTCATGCAACTCATAATATTATTGCTTGATATCGCATGCACCTTATGATTAATTTTACAAGAAGATATTCTTAAAAATCTTCTTCTAGGGTTTCAATCTAGGTCTTCAAAACAATTCAAATATTGATCAAATATTCAAGCGTATTGAGAATAGTAGAATCAACAACAATCATAAATAAAAATCTTTTGGATAAAATAAATTCATTGAAAACAAAGATTAATAAAATTAAGTTATCTTAGTATTGGCTACATCAAAACCCTAGCAAAAGAAAATCAATTTATAAAGAAAAATAAATAAACACAAATCAAGAGTTCCAACATTCTTAAATTACAAAAATAAAAGATGAAATATTATAAAAGAAAACCCATATGAAGGTGTCACAATTCTCCAAGTTTACCTCTCTAATATTCGATCTCCTCTTCTTAATCTTTAAACTGTCTTATCTCTTGAATTTATTGCAAACAAAATTCTAAAACCAAAAATAAAAATAAAATCTAAAAAATTGCTCATGTATTTCTCCCGGCTCTTTAGTTTGAGGGATTAGGCTTATTCTAAATAACCTAATAAGGTCTTATTGATAGACTTAGAGTAAAGTCACTAAGTGTGATGACCCGTCTTCTTAAGTAGTCACTTAACTTTCTTAAACGTTGTTTCTTAAACATTAATCTTACTTACTTGTAAGAAAAATACTGAAATAAATTTTTTTTTCCTTTCAATTCTTTTTAACAAACTTTGAAGCATACTTAAAAGCTATTGCAACTTCTGTCGTAATTTAAGTTAAGCCATTGCCCAAAACTTAACTTTAAAACCATTTTAAAGTGTTTCTTAAAACTTGATAAAAAACGTTAACCGAATCATAACTTAAAACTTAACTTTATAATTGTACAAAACATTTCGTAAAATACAACTTAAAACTTTGAAAACATTTCTTAAAACTTTGATTTTCTTAAAACTTTGAAAACATTGTATCAAATAGTGGGAAAACATTTTCTTAAACTAGCAAAAGCATACGGTAGTGGTATCCATACCCAAGTCTTTGCAACTGTCCTCTACAGCACCCAGCTCTTCTAACAGATCCTATTGTTACCCATAGGACTACCTACAATGTGAAGAAATTTTTAATGAGCTTTTGCTTAGTAAATTCAAACAAAATCTCACAAATAATTTTCACATGCTTTAAAAGCTTTTCCCATAAAAACTTTTTTCTTAAAATGTTTTCCATAAACATTTTTCTTTATACATTTCAAAACGTTTTTCATAAACATTTACGAAACATTTTTCTTAAACGTCCTTCATAAACCTTTTCTTGAAAACTTAAAAATGTTTTTCATAAACATTTGGTGTAAAACATTTCTTAGAATGTTTTTCATAACATAACATATAAATATTTCATAAAAAGGAATTCAAACAAAAACAGAATGCATGATCCCTTTTATGCTCAATTATAATCATTCAATTATGAGTGTTTTATAAACATTCTTTTCTTACTTTAATTTTCTATCTTTGTTCCTTAACTTTCCTCATGTTACAAACTTTAGTGTTCGTACCAATATCATTAATCTTGAGATCATATACATGATGTTTCCCTTGTGGAAGACTTAAGACCGTTGAACACCGAGGTCATATACCTCACATCAAAGAGGTCAAAACTTTAACTTTTTTTGTGTATTTCACATCAAAAAAACTAGTACGATACCTTTTTTTATCTTTACTTTACCTTCTTATTAACTTTAGTGAGCATATCAAATGCAATCACATCATATATAAACACATTTGCAAATCATAACTTATACTATAAAACTTATTGCACAACAAATGCAACATTAAAACTTATAACTTAAACTGTAAAACATTATACAGTAACAAATGTAAACATACTGTAAACATAATTATTGCAAATATATTACAAACTTTTACTTAATCTTTAAAACTTTATGCATAACAAGTGAAAACACACTTTAAAAACAACTTGTATAACATTTGCATACACATTTGCAAACATATAAAATGCATTTGAAAATTATTTATTTCATGCTGTAGGTGAAGTTTGAACTTACTTGTTTATAGCTCTAACATTTTCGTTTCTATTCCTTTTCCTTTGGTTAGTCAGCTTTTGTGTTTTGATCATATGACAGCCGACTTATTAGTTAACTTTCTTTTTATCAATCTCCTCGATTGATAATAAAACATCAAAGTTAACCACTTTTTCCTTTTAACTTAACTTGGTACCCTATCGGTTTACCCTTCTCTTTACTTAATTTTGTAAGCCACCAGGTTACTTTTCCCTTTGCTTTATTATATAACCATTAGGTTACCGTTCTTGCTGCTTAGTTTTGCAAGCCACCGGGTTTCCTCTTTTTTTGTTACTTGACTTTATAACCTACCAGGTTATCTTTGTTCTTAAGTGTCCCTTGATTAAATTTCCCATCTCCTTGATGGTTTCGTTACTTAATATATTACAAAACATTTTTTGTCTAAGAGCGTTATGCTAATCTGGAGTGTTCGACTCCGTTTTAGCTGTTTTCTCAAAAATGACGATTTTATCGTTGATGGGTTTTTCGTTTATTTCGTAACTTTATAAAACTCATTGCTTAACTTTATCATTTCATTACCTACATATTATAGAAAAATTCCTGCTAAGGGGTGTTTTTCGATATCAGACGTTTCGAGTCCTTTTTGGCCATTTTCGCAAAATGACTGTTTTACCCTTGAAAGGTCTTTAAAAAAAACTTCCGGAACCTGTTTTAAAAACATCATACATTTCTTTATGTCTCATAATATTATGAAAAAACAAAACAATGATTTTCCTTTCAATTAAACCTATTTTGTCAAAACTTTATAATTTTGACCCGTAATGCGAAAATCTTTACATTTTCGTCCGTAACGTTTTTCTTTCATTCTTTCCTTAACTAAACTTTGGATCCTTTAAAAACATAATCTCCGTGGTTACTTACTACCCACAAAAATGCGAGGACCTAATGTTCCTTGGTGAAAACCTGGTTTCACATAATTTTACAATTTTGGCCCAAAACACACAAATATTTACATTTTTGCCCCCGGTACCAAAAACAACCACTATATACTAGAACGTTAAGTTTTTCTCAAGAAATATAACTTTCCAAAGTTCCATGGTCAAATTCCAAACATTTCATAACGTTTCTATTTCTTGAAATTTGGTGCTCAAAATTTCGTAAAATCATAACTCCTTAACTGAGTAGAATTTCAATAAACTGTCGATATGTCCTAATAGTTTCGATGAGTTCTACAATTTTCATGTTTTAACTTTCCTAAAATTTTAACATTTAGGTGGACTTTTTGGTCGATTTTTAAATCTGTCGAGCCTTTGTAAAACTTTGCAATTTAGTCCTCTTAGAATTTTACAAAACTTTGTTCACAAAAGTTGTTTCCCTCATTGTATTGGAAAAATTTAAACCTTACTTAGAACATAATTTGGCCTCTAAGGCCCTCAAAACCCTATTTGTTTGAAACTAGTTAAACTTTACAAAGTTTAACCATTTTTCATTTTTAAACTTAAATACTTTCTTTATTTCTATCATTATCACCATCATCATAGAGCATAAACCAATCATGCCATAATGTCCATATTACATGCCATAGCTTAAACATTTCATCAAACACTTGGCATACATAATAAAACAAAAACTTTAACTTAATTTCAAAGACTAAGATTTTAGAATTCTTATCAAGAATTTCTTCAAGCTTTTAATCCTCCACTTGTGAGATTAAACTTGCTTAGATTCCTTTGTCATAAACCATGACAAAATTCTATTAAAACCCATCCATAACTTTAAATAAAAATCACTAAAAACCCTTAGGAAAAGGTTGAAATTTTTCCTCTATACTTGCTCATCCTTAAACTTCAATACTTAACTTGCTTCAATACATGGTTTGGAGGCTTGGAAATCATCAAAATTTGAGAGAGAATTGCTTAGGAAAGGGACGGTTTTTGGAGAACCAAAATGGAACATTTTTGGTTCCTTAAATAAGTGAATAAAGCTTGATTTTTATTCCAAATTTGATGACTCACCTCCCTTAGTCATTACTTGCCTTTATTTGGGGTAATTTAGCAAGATTTAATTTGGCCACTCAAGGGGTGTCGTGGCAAGTTTTCAACCATAAATGTGGCACATAGGTGGGTTCCACGTTATTTTTTACACAGTCTAAATTTACACTAATAGTATTTTTCTTATATTGTTAGTATTTCTTTCCATAAAATTCATGAGCTCCCACAACCTCCCATACTTATTTTCATCAATCACATGATGTAATTCTAATATTATCTAACTTTGTACAGTCTAAATTTATGCTGACAATATTTCTTTATACTACAAGTATATTCTTTATACTACAACAGCATTCCTTATTCATTCATATGCTCTAAACAGTATTATTCCTATACTGTTTTAACTTAAACAGTCTAATTTCTATACTACTTAAACTTAAACAGTCAAATTCTTACACTATATTACTTTGACGGTGTAATTTTCGTATTACATAACTTTTTCAGTGTACTTTCTTATATTGCATTATTCTAATATTGTATAATTTTTCATATTATTATACAGTATTTTTCCTTAAACTATATTTTTGTCTTAACATTTGTTGCAACACAATTTACAATAATTAAGCTTCCTAGCTTATTTCCATATCATTCTTTCTTTATCTAAGGCCATGACATGATTCTTACCCTTGAAAACCCCGTTTTTTACTTTTATGGATTTTATCATATTAATTAGATTAAACAATAATCCGTAAATTATTACATTTTTAACACACTAAAAATGCTTTGGCATTACACTACGACTCCGTTTGGTAAATGTATTAAAATTAGTGATTTGATTTTAGTTTTGTAATTTGAATTAGTGATTTGAATTATTATTCCAAAAACATTTGGATGTGTATTTAAGTTTTAATCTGAATATAGAATAAAATTAGAATTTGTATTTGGAGAGGTAGTAAAAAAAGTTTTTTGATTTATTAACAAATCTAATAAATCTTAGGGCATGTTTGTTTTGTGTATTCATTGAACTCAAAGGACTTAAATTTGGATTTGAGTATCAAAAATCTTTTGGATATGTATTTGTTTCCCCTAAAATCTGAATCAAATGAGTATAAAAAATTTAAGTTTTTAGAGTTCTAACCCCTTTCTAAACTCTTGATATTCGGATATCTTTACTACAGTAAAAGCTAAAATTTTCTCACTTATATTTGAAGAAAAAAATCATAACTTCTTCATTTGATATCCAATTGAAATGATTCTTTTTCATTGTGTTTCTAATAAAAAAAGAAATAAATTACAATCTATATTGTATATTTTTTTGGATAATTAACATTCAGATTTTATTAGATTTGTTAATAAATTAAAAAACTTTTTTCACTACCTTTCTAAATACAAATTCTAATTTTATTTTATATTTAGATTAAAACTTAAATGTATATCCAAACATTAATTCGAATAACAATTCAAATCACTAATTTGAATCTTAATTCAAATCACACGACTCAAATTAAATTACTAATTTGAAGCCATTTACAATGATCTTAAAAAATATGCAATGTAGATCTTAATTTATTCTTCTCTTTACTAGGAACACAATGAAAAAAAATCATCTCCAACAAAGAAGTTATGATTTTTTCTTCAAATATAAAAAAGAGAACTTTAGCTTTTATTGTAGTAAATATATCGAGTACCAAGAATTTAGGGGTCAAAACTCTAAAAATTTAAATTCTTGATACTCATTTAATTTAAATTTTAAAAAAAATAAACACGTATTTAAAAGATTCCAGATACATAAATGTAAATTTGAGTCTAAGTCTAAAAAAATACTCTAATCCAACACGCTATAATAAAGTCTGATAAGCTTGAATTGACGTTTGACATGAAAGCATATTTTTTCTTTTTAATTTCTTTTATCCCATGCCAGCTAAGAAGAAAGCAATCAGGCAATTTGGGCACCTAGAGAGGCTGGACATGTGGCCACAAGAACTCGTGAACAGCTGGAGCTTTATGACATGGCAACGTCACTTGGACTAGACAATGTGCTGCAGGGAAACTACGCTGGAGCGTGACACACCGGAACGAGCTCTGCTGAGAGGTTGCTACGCATGAGGGACCCACTAGATTCACGAGCTTCGCCTGGGGCTATGCCCCACTCGCCGGCTGATGAAGCCTGGGACGGCCCTGGATCCTCTGCGAACTATCTGCGTGTGGTGCTGGTTTTGAAGCGTTTTTAATCCGAATTTTTAATCCTTTTTTTTTTATTTTTAAGCATTAAATTGTCAAATTACCTATTTCACCTCCTTATTCTACACAAATAAAAGAAAATAAATAAATAAAAAAATAACTAACTTGAAGCAAAACAAATTTAAATAAATACAATAAAAATAAAATAAAATAAAATTTCAAAAACATAGTCAATTTTAAGACCAAAAAAATAAAAATAAAAATAACTTTATTTTATAGAGATATCACCCATTTATTTTAGTTCAATAAACTCCCGTAAGCCTAAGCGTGATTTAAAATGAATCAAACTAAAATAAATAGGCCCGTTTAACTACTCATGGCTTACCAATCCATTATGCATGTGTTCTCCAAGCATGGCTTGGGTCTATGGGGAGAGCCTATGGCGCTGCAAGATAACAGTGTTGGGCTTGAGCCTTTGGAGAAGCCTTGTATGAAATCGGCCATCAATAGACACCAATAAGAGTTAATAACTATCATTAATTTAATTATGAGATAATTGAATTATATATAGTTATTGGAGCTTAGATTATACATGTAATTGAATTATATATAGTTATCGGAGCTTAGATTATACATGTCTAATGGGTACCCATGGATGAATTTTGATCAGTGAGAATTGATTGGGAAATTTATGCAGTGTATTACTTGCAATATTGTTGGCACCTATAGCATATTCTTGGGGTAATAACTATCATTAATTTACAGGCACCAACAGAAATTAATAACTATTATTAATTTAATTATGAGATAATTGAATTATATATAGCTATTGGGGCTAAGATTATACATGTCTAATGGGTAACCCTTGGATGAATTTTGGTCAATGAGAATTTAGTGGACAATTTATTAAGTGTGTTACCTGCACTATTGTTGGCACCCATAGCATATTCTTGGGGTATGCTGGGCGTCCACTAATATGAGGAGTTGATATATTTGTGTCACATTGTTTTTATGAAACATGATTTATTAATTGTGTTGAAAAATACTTATTTTAAAAGTTAATATAAATAGGAAAATTTGACTAAATGACCTTTTTAATGGTTTTTTTAATATAAATGACTATATTTTTTTTAAATTATGCAAATAATAGTTTATCAATGATAAATTTAAGTTTATCTAATAAACTTATCAAGTTTATCAGTGACATACTCAAGCTTCGATAAGTTTATCAAATAAACTCAAGTTTATCATTTGAATAATTTAAAAAAATTGTGATTATTTAATTTAAAAATACTTTTAAAAAACTATTTACCTCTATATATTATATAAATACTTCATAACAATGATTTATTTTATCACATATAATGAATAGTTGTGACAAGTTATTTATTTTAAAATTAAAATAAATAATATTTGAATTTAAATTCAGACCAAATATTTGATGGACACTGGGTAGTATATGAATACACAAATGAGGGAAGGAAGTGACATGTGCCGTTCTGTTACTTGGAGGATGACCCACACATCAATCTCCCCGTAAGAATTGGGGTGCTGCACAAGCAAAATCACAGTGGGATTTTGTTCTATCTTCTTGACTACTGGGTATCTATAAATAGGCATTGAGTTTTTATTTATTTATTTTTTCTTTGCAACATAAAGCATTAAAACAATAAGCTACTAAGCTGATGCCTAGTAAGTAGAGTTAATTCTCACAAAAATAATCTTTATACATCACCATGAATCTTTTTAAACATTTGGAGGAATCATACATTTAAATCATCATAAAATCATTTGAAAATATTTTTTCTATGAAAAACTCTTTTCATATTTGGTCCTGGCATTCATGCCCATCAGCTCGCAGCCACACGAAGATGGGAAGCTACCTATCTTTCTGTGATTTTGGTCCTGTTTGGTATTGTTTTGAGAATTTTTAAAAATATTTTTACATGATTTTTGAGGCAAAAATTTCAAAAACACTCAGCACAATTCTAAAAAAATTATCATTTTCTAAAACAAAATCATTTTAACATAATATTTTAAAGACACTATCAAATGGACCAGATCTTTGTTCTATCTCATATGTTTCTATTTCTTTTTTGTTATTCATCTCTTCTGTAAATTCTATCTCCATTCCTATTCCCTTGCAATCCTACATCAACAATATATTTCTTAAAATTAAATTCGACTAAAATCATATCAAAATAAAAAAAATAAAAAAAGTATAATCTACTACAAAATTAACAGTTAAAACAGAACGTTGGGCTTGTTTTATATCCTATCATTAAAAATCTCATAAAAATACTACTGGTACTACTTCTACATTACGTTGAAATTTCAACCAATCCCTATTCATGTCCGTTCGGGTTCCCATGAACTTCACCCAACCAGAGATTACTCTTTTCATACCAAAAGAGAGAAAATATCATATAATAAAAAAAATGCATTCGAAAGTCGCAATCTTTAACGGCATCATTTCTAGAGGGGCACAAAATTTTCAAAATGTTGCGTGCAGGAAATATCACCTTCACACGCAAAGCAAAGCAAAACAAAAGGGTAAAAAATGAAGCCCCCATACGTCAGGTTTAAATTGGATTAATTACCAAAGTTCTCCTGGATTGTAGTTATTGTAATACTAATGTCTTCAAACTTTAAAACATAACATACCTTTTTTTTTTTATCTATGAAATATTTACAAAAAAAAAAAATCTTTTTATTATAATTTTAACATAAATAAGACAGCATCGCAAAAAAGTAATAAAGATAGTTGAACAATTTGATCAATTTTAAAAAAAAAATTAAGTCTTTCAGCTTTTTAAAAAAATTAAGTCTTTCAGCTTTTTAAAAAAATTAAAGTTTTTAAATCATATCAACTTTTAAAATCAAGTTAGCTTTGTAACAGAGTTATCCAAATACTTTTATATTAGGTACCAATTCTTAATTATATACAGGCTTATATTGGAAATCCTAACAAATTTTTTTTTTTTTGTTTTTTGTTTTTGGTCTTGTGAATCTTGCGTGCGCCTCTCCTATTCCTCACCCTCAGGTTTCATCTTAATGGCTCTTAAGTGAGCCCTATGGTAGTGCGCCACAAGACGGGTTCTCTCTAATTACTCTCCATATATAAGTTGCAATTTGATATTTTTGTCATTTAGTCGTTATTTTTTAAAGAGTTTTGATAAGACAAAGTCACGTAATTGGTTCGTAAAAGAATTTTCAATAATTTTAACATATGATGAATGATACAATTATTAAATTGACACCTTAATAACAGAAGTGCTAAAGTAAATGTTTTTTTTCCTGATACAAAAATTATTACAAATTGCATGGAACCAAGTAATATGAGCTTAAATTTAATGTGGCTTTTGGCATCCTAGTATAAACTACAAAATTGCGATTTATCTCAATTTTATTAAAATTTTTTCTCTTAAAGAATATGAAATTTAAACTAATTTTAATTCAAACTTCGTTTGAACTTTGAACTACTTTCTTTGATAGAGGATTTGGTATGATAGTTAGAACAATTAATTAAAACTATAATACTATTGCATTAAAAGATTTACATTATAATAATACTTTTTTACTTTAAAATATAAAAATTTTATACTATTTTTAACTAAAAAATCAATTAAAACCAATTTTATTAAACAACATTTTTTTTTGTGAAAATCATCCGGTATGTAGACTCACCACATAGAGATACGAACTCACAGAAAGGGTCCCTCAACTCTAACGGGAGTAAACCCGACTAATCTAGATTTGAGCCGGATCAGACCTATACGGAGATGCTCTCTTTTAACACTTGTTTCAAACTGACCTCAAAAGACAACGACACAATCACAGGGACCCATTCCTTAAGCAATCAGTGGCCGACTCGTTGTGGAAGTATAAATATTAAAAAAAAAAAACCCCACATAATTGGGCATTAAAATATTCAGAAATTTATATTTTATATATCTTGTATGTATTTGGCCCTGAGAAACTGCCAGAGGAACACACGCGCGTGTTAAATTAAATCTTATATTAATGTGTGAGTGTATTTGTCTGTTTGAATGAGCGAATGACTTGTGTGCATGTAACAAACCAAACCAAACCCAAGACCTTAGACTCTGGTTTTTAATTTTGATTGATTTCCCGTTGCTACTCTCAAATCGATCCAAGACAACGCATAATCCGGAACTGGAGCTGCTTTTGCCGAGGCTTCTCCACCTCACCCACCAAAGAACCAAGACAACGCATAATCTGGAACTGGAGCTGCTTTTGCCGAGGCTGCTCCACCTCACCCACCAAAGAACTACTGGATTTTGCTTCTTGTCTTTATTATTACTACAATATTTTTTTATTATTATTGATATTTTTCCTTGTTTTAAAGAGGTTGATGCTATTATTGGAGAGGATTGAAGAATTGAAAGTTTTGTGTATTTGTTGCATTTTGTGATCATAAATCTCATCTGGGTGTCACCCAGTTTTCGCAAAAAGATGTTTCTCTTTTGCTGTCGTTTTGATGACCCAAAGGAAGATTCCGGGCGATTGAAGTGTTTGGGTTAAAAATTACTATCTGGGTATTGCAGTTCTGGGTGTTTTTTGTTCTGTCTTTTGTTGTTTTGTTGGGCATCAGCTCAAGTTTTCTTCTGATCACGGCTCTTCTTGGTGAGTCGTTTTCTCCTTTTCTGTTTCTCTTTTTTTTTTTTTTTATTCTTGTTGTTTATGTTGTTCCCTTGGATTATGCTTGCTTGGTGTTTAAACTATTACTAGTAGTTCCGCTTTTCTATTTGGAAATTTAGCTTAATTTTCATTGAATTTCATATGCGGGCTCGTCTTTTGTTGCCTCATCCTAGAGTCAGACGGAATCTCTGATTTTCTGAAATTTTCACCCTTTTTTTTGTTGGTTTAACTTTAAAATGACCATAGGATTATCTTTGTCCCTTTTCTTCCCATTTTCCAATATTTGTAGTTGTCTATTATTCTTAAGAGGTAGGCATGTAATTTAATCTACAGACATATTTAAGCTTTCTTTACGGAGAAAGAAAAAAAAAAACTTCACCGTCTTTAAAATGAAAACCAAGCGGTACTACTTCCCGGTACTAAAATGAATAAAAGTTGCCATATCATGTTGAGGAGAAAACTTATTTCTTGGATGTTGTACATCAAAAGTTGTCTAATATCGAATCTTTATTTGTCATTCCTGTCCTGATAAATTCCTGTCCTGATAATTGCTTCCATCTTTCTGTCAAATTTTTTTTTTTCAATAAGATGTTTAGAGAATTTTAGGTTCACCGTATAGATTGTAGACTGAATTTCCTACACTTTTGGAGCTTGTGTCACAAATTACTTGAAGGAACTGACTGCAAATGTGCCCCTAACCATGACATATTCTTTCTCGTGACATTGATGTTGTTTTCCTCTGCACTTCATAGGATGATTACGTAAAAATATGCGCACCATTTTTCTAGGACCAATATGCGCACCATTTTTCTAGGACCAATTTTGGCTGTGATTAGATATCATTCTTGGAAACAAGTTCTTCAGCTATAAGTAACAAGTATTCAAAAATTAAAATGCTTCTAAACGATTGAGCCTCTTGAGATGGTTTCTACTCTGCAGAGAAAAGCCATCAATTTCGTTATAAACTTGATGAATCTGGAGTAGATTATCATATTTATTCTTATTTGGAGCATTGGTGTTGACATTTGGGCTAAGAAAACATGTCTCCTGGAGGTGGCTTCGGCCATGAAATGATGGAGTCTCGTATTACGTTTGTGGAGTTGGATGCAGCAACTTCAAATTTGGAGCTAAGAAGTTCTCCTTTCAAGAAAACTGCCTCTAATCTGAGTGGAAGTCTTGGAATATCTTCAAGTAATGATGTGCACGAGCTGCTTGAGTGTCCCGTTTGCATGAACTTGATGTACCCTCCAATCCATCAGGTACTTCCATGTATTGGGTATTGAAATGATAAATGATAGTTTTTCAATTGATATTCTTGGGCTCTGAAGTATTTATTGTCAGTGTCAAACAGTCTCATGCAAAGGAGCATGCTTGTAATCTGCGAAACATTCGCTGTGTTAAGAAATGACCGCATGATTAATTCAATTTACCAATAAGGTTCTATGATATCAAGAACGATCAAAAAGGCGTTTGTTTGCTCATTTCATTTGTTTTCCTCTTGATATGCGTTCCAAATAATTTCAGAGTGGTTTTCTGGCCAGGCTTAATCAACTTGTATTAAACATTAGTTGATGAAAAGGGAAATCTTTTTATTGAAGAAACATCACTGCATAAATATACACTCCTTTTGTAATTTTGATTCGTAAGCACCTTAGAACATGGTGATATTTTCCTTTGTTTTTGAAAAAGCTTAACCGATAACATACTCAAAAATATAAAAAAAAACCTTGAAACCCAAGTTCTATAACAAAATGTGCGCATTTACTTTTGTTGAATTGCAGTGTCCAAGTGGCCACACTCTGTGTTCAAGCTGCAAGGCTAGAGTACATAATTGCTGCCCCACATGTCGCCAGGAACTAGGAAATATAAGGTGCTTGGCACTGGAGAAAGTCGCAGAATCACTCGAACTTCCTTGCCGATACCAAGTTTTGGGTTGTCATGATATATTCCCATACTACAGCAAGCTAAAGCATGAGAAAAACTGTAAACATCGGCCATTCAACTGTCCTTATGCTGGAGCTGAATGTTCTATAACCGGCGACATCCCGTTCCTTGTGATGCATCTAAAGGATGACCACAAGGTTGACATGCATGATGGCTGTACTTTCAATCACAGATATGTTAAGTCCAATCCTCAAGAAATTGAAAACGCTACATGGATGTTGACTGTAAGTCCCTTCCTCTCTCCGGTATACACACACGTTTGTGTCATGTTCATGCTATAAATATCTTCCTAGACTGTTTGTCTGAGCTTCTTAATTGTTCCGCTCTACAAATAAACGGATTGCCTTAATTCATGGTTCCATATGAATTTTGTTTCTTCCCGTTAAGTAATCAAAAACAGAATTTTTTAGACATAGTAGGTACTTTTTAAAGTGCATGCTCTATAGTTTTCTAGACTTATCTTACTTTTTACATTTAAAAGTACTACATTTCTTCCTGATTGGCTTTAGAGTCAAAAAGAATGAAATTGAGTTCTGCTTCTTTCTTCTGTTTTTTTTTTGAATCACTTTATTCCCTGTGAATGGCTCTGTTTTGGCAGGTTTTCAACTGTTTTGGCAGGCATTTCTGCTTGCACTTTGAAGCTTTCCAGCTTGGAATGGCTCCGGTTTTCATTGCCTTCCTTCGATTCATGGGGGACGAGGATGAGGCGAAGCAATTCAGTTACAGTCTTGAGGTTGGTGGAAATGGTAGAAAGCTCATCTGGCAAGGAGTTCCTCGAAGCATCCGAGACAGCCACCGGAAAGTCCGCGATAGTCAAGACGGACTCATCATTCAGAGGAGCTTAGCACTTTTTTTCTCTGGTGGAAATAAGCAGGAGCTGAAGCTGAAAGTGACAGGTAGAATTTGGAAGGAGAACTGACTTGGAAAATAGGACTAGAAAATTCTTCAAAGATTATATGTGGTAATGAAAGTTCAATGGCAGTTAGAAATATGACCAGGGATTTGTTTGTAAATGGGTAGATATATATGTTGCTTGCTTAATTTATGATACGCTTTTTGATTGACTGATTAATAAGTCAATGAGGGAAACTTTCTTTTCATGAATCTTTCTCGTGGTCTTCTCGGATACGAAATTAGGCTCAACGACTAGCCTACAATTATCTCCTATACTTACGTTACATTTAGTTTCTGTTTAAAACCATAGTAGTAACTGACTTTTAAGTTAAAAAAATGTAACATTTGAGAGTTTTATGTTGTAATAATTTTTGTTTATTGTGAGAATTTTATACTATTTACAGTTGTAACTGATAGGTTAAGTTTCAAGTTTTAAACACCCTTTTAGCATTAAAAATTGTGAATAAGATATTTCAATATTTAGTATCAAAAATAGTATTGCATTGAACAACTATTTTTCTGCTCAAAATTTGAAATTTTGGCATCAATACACTAATTTGGACCTGCATTGGAGACGCCCTACGGTCTTCTTTGTCTATTCTAACTGCTGGCAATGATCAACAACAGCAGCAAAAAGGATTATTCGGCAATGAAATTTAACCAAGTAATGTTTGCCCAAAAACTGTTATTTTCTCTAGAAAACAAAATAAAAAATAAATTGGATAATATAGCCAATGGAACATATAAAAGGAAGCCCCTTTCTGTCTCTTGACAAAGCCACGCTCCAGGAGAGAGAAACAGGGAGAAGCAAAGCCGCGACGAAGATCATATCATTACCTGCTTCTATCTAAGAAACCCGTCTCTAATTAGGATTAATTATTATAGAAAGGAATAAATTCACCTTCTACTCTTCCAACTTTATGAAGTTTGCAGGGTGATTCACAACTTCAGTGTCAATGTTACACTCAAAAACGTTGTTAAATTCAAAAATAAATAAATAAATAAATAAATAAATAAATTTGCTTTTTCCTTTTCTCATGGCGCTTTCTGTTAGAGAATGTTTGGAAGGAGGGAGAGAGGTGTTGCAAATTATACTTAATTATACCCATAATTTTACCAAGAGCAAAAACACAAAATGAAAATTAAAAAAAAAAAAGAACATACACAAAAATTTATATTTGTCTACTTTTAACAATTGCAGAATAATTTATTATGATAATAAAAAGATTCATAAGAGAAAAATTACATACTATTCGCTCTTTAAGTCTTTCTTTAGCCTCTCTTAATTTTTTGAGTTACGCAAACAACCCCTGGCACGTCCTACTTATAGGAGTATATAAAAAATGTCAATTACCTAAAATTAAAATTGGATTTACTATGGGGCACTGCGACCTTAGCTTCCTTGTGTGCAACACCATGTTGCCGAAGTCAAGGCATTGTAGTGCCTAAACTCGTGGGTTTTTTATATTACTGCATACTCTTTTTGTAAAACTGATAAGAATTTTAGGTTGAGGGCTTCGCCTCCACACCCTAGGAAAGAGGGACTTTCCACTCCCTTTCAACCTGCACGATGATTTTATTGAAAAGGTCAGTTTTTATAATCCTCTGTGTAGGGTAATAAATCAATGAAGCCTTAATTTAGGTTGCATAACATAACAATTTCCATTTTAATATTGCAGAGGATGAGGAGGAGGAGGAGGGGAAAAAGGATAAGATGCGACAAATGTGGAGAAATTTTTTTTTGGTTATGGGTCCAGAGGCCATGATTTATCAGGTAACTTTTGATTGGTTACTTATATGGACCCCACAAGTTTTTTAATTTTCTTTCTTTTCTCAATTTACACGTACCAAAATGGCCCCAACTACCTGCATGCTCACATGATAAGCTTTTAACCCGATTAATTAGTTTGGTCCTTTTGCATTTAAATCAAAGATTCGATCTAGTTTAGGGCTGACAATTTGGGTCCATGGGTCAGGTTTGGGTCGAGTTGAGCCCTTATTTAAAAAGTCAACACGCTAACCCAAACCCGACCCATGTCTGATAGGTCAAAAAATGTAATGGTCAAGGGAAATGCATTAATAAAATTCAATATTTATTTGGATTTAATTAATGAAATTACCCTTATAAATTGGATTTTTTTTTGTAAAAATTACGATAACGAATAATAAACAATATTAGTAGAAAATTTTACAATAAACTTAAAACGATCTTGGATATTACTAAACACAGATTTTGTGAGCTTAAAAGCTCAAAAATTTGTAAATAATATCCATGAAACAAATTTTATATCACAATTAATTATGATATTGTGGTACAAATTAATAGGTGATTAAGATCTAATAAAATAGAAAAATATGCTAAAACCCCAAAACAACATAAAAGGGGTTCAATGCAGTGTAAGTGCACTGTTAAAGTAAAAACACGGATACAGGAAATACTGTGTTTTGACTCCAAAAGTGAACCAAAGAATAGGAAGGATAATTAATACAATTCAAGAATATGTTTTCCAATGGTTTCACTTCAACAATATAAGAAAAATATTGTATGGTGAAAAATTACACTGTGTGAGATTTTTAGAGACCACAAAGTGGACACCCCATGAGTTCCTATTGGGCCACCATACCTTGAAAGGTGGCCCAATCACCTAAAGCCACTTGCCTTTTTTTTTTTAAAAAAAAAAAAAGGAGTGGATAAGTCTTAACTAAAAGACTTAAAAAGTGGCAAATTTTTTTTATTCCTTCACCCTCCATATTCGGCAGCCCTAGCTCCACCCTCTCAAAAATTTTCTCAAATCAAAATTCTCACAAAACCTCTTTCAACCAAGTTTCAAGCTTCAAAAATCAAGGTTTTTTATATTTTCAAGGTAAAAATCCATACTTTTTCTCAAATTTTCTTCTTGGTTTGGAAGGGTATTGTGACTAAGTATTTTCTTATATGAATATGCCTAGGAAGAGGGGGAAAAAAAAAAAAGGATTCAAAGCAACCCCTAGAAAGCAAAGATCATCAATCCTCTTTTGGTGACTTTAACTTTTTAAATTTAAAGTTTATTTGGTTTTGTTTGGATTTTGATTAATTCAAAGGTGCATATGGGTATTTAAGCAAGTTTGTGGTTTGATTGTTTGTGTACATGGTTTAAGATATTGTTGTGTTGTTGAAGTTGGAGTTTAAATGTAAAAAGGGGGTCATTTGGTAAAAATGGTTAATTTTGCAAATTTGAGGTTAGTTTTGAAAAAGAATAGTGATTTGGCATGAAAATTGCTTGAGAAGGTCATGAAACTACATAAGCAGTAGCTAGAGTGCTGTTTAAAGTTGATTTTTACAAAATTTATCCTAGGGACCAAATTTCAAAAAAATTCTTGTTCTCGGTAAAATTCAAAAAAGGGCAAAAACGTCCTTTTTTAGTGAAAATTTTGAAAAAGTTAAAATATGAAAATTGTAGATCTCAATGAAACTATTAAAAATCACAAACAGTTCGTCAAAAATCGCCTTCGGTTGTGAGATATAAATTTTACAAAAAATTGTTAAAGTTAGAAAAAAATTTTTTGGGGCAAAATCGTCATTTTACAAAAAGAATTAGGGTATGGTACTTTGAGTAAATTTGATGCTCTTGAAAAATGAGGACTAATAGTTTAAAAAGATTATTTTTTGATCTCGGAGGCAAAAACGTAAAAAATTTTCAAGCAAAGGGTAAAATTGTAAAGTTTTGTTTAACTTGGGCTTTTATCGCAAACTAGTAACCCAATGCCCTGAACACTTGTTTTCACACTAGTAAGCGACGTTTCACGTTAAATTAGCCAAGTCGGGCTTAGGAATTCAAGGTGGCGCATCGAGGGCAAAAACGTTATTTTTTATAAAATAAGCAGTACGGACCCCGAAACGTATAAGTTAGAGATAAACGACCTTATTAAGGATTTCTCTCTTATATAGAAGTTATAAGATCATAATGAAATGAGAGGACGATTGAACTTTAGGTAATCAAAAAGTATACCTTATGTATGTATAGTTAAATAGTGATAATTTGGCTAATAAGGATATAATTGGCCAAACAGGTCACTAGACTTGTAACCAAGAACACGGAGACTATCCCTATAGTAGCAAAAACAAGTAAGTTCAAACTCATCTACAATATGAAAGAGTAGGTTTAAGGGTATAGCGTATTAATGTGAATGTGCTTACATGTGCTGTACAGTTGAGAAGTGTAAATGTTTCGCACATAGTATGAACGTATATTGTCATGCATGGTACAATAATCAAAATAATTAGATTGGTAAATGAAACACTAGACTAAGGAAAGTATCGTACCGGCTCCCAAAGTAAAGGGGAGTTTAAAGTTAAAGTTATGTTATGGTCTCGATGTTACGAAGACCTATGTACACATATGGTACAAGCACTTGGGCCCTAATGAAAGAAAAGATATAACAAGAATAAGGAATGTTCATAAGAAAGTATAAAAGGATCATGCATATTAGTATAAGAGTTATGTGGGCTATGTCTGGACTTACTGAGCATAAGCTCACCTAGTTATTTTATGCTGTAGGAATTTCCTTTAGAAGGTCAGAATGAACATCCTGATGAGCTGGTGGGGGAATATGAGTAGTGTGCAGACCAGGGTGTGGATACCGCCACAGAAGTGTTTTTGTTGTTATGTATTTTAAGTCATTTTGGATCTTGATGTATAAATGATATAGTATAGTTATGTGAGATAAAACCTCTTTTGGATATTCTAAGTAAATGTTGTTTTAAAAAAAGAAAGTTACGTGTGTAATTATACATATAATTATAAAAGAAATTTCAGTTTGTATGTGCAATAAATATATTTATTCAAAAAAAAATTTCCAAGTTTTTCATTGGTACGTAAGTGAGAAAATGTTAAAGCACAGCCCTAAAAAGGCGGGTTGTAACAAAAAAAGCCCAACTCGAACATGACCTAACTTGTCGACGGATTGACACGACCCGACCCGTGCAATCTGTCAATATGCTACTTTGTGTATATTCGTGTTGACACGACACACTGACTCGCTAAATCTGATAGACTCACAACACGATAGACCCAACAATAAGCCTACAAAACAAACAATATGTAACAACCTGATATTTTAATGCACTGAAAATGCATTAAATTGAGGATTATATTTAGGAGAAAAACGTGATTTAAAGAAAAGTACTGCATAATAACATAAAAATTATACGGTATTGGAATAATACAGTGTAAGAAAAATACACTGATAAAATTATGCAGTATGAAAATTGCACTGCAAAAGTAATACAGTGTAAGAATTGGACTGTTGTAAAGTCACACAGTATAGAATTAGACTGTGTAAAAAGTGCTGATCACACTTTTTAATATAAAAGCAAGGAGAAAAAAAAAGAGGAAAATTTGAGATAAACTTGAATTTCTCTCTCCTCACTTTCTCTCTCTACTTTCTCTCTCCCCACAAAAATGAAGTTGAGATTTTGAGCTCCATTTTCGACACCTCATACACCGTTGGAAAGATCTCGACGAGCTGAGCTCAACGGTGTGTCGAGCAGCCCAAAAGGCCGCCGGAGGAGGGCTCACACGTCGCCCAAAGTGGCGGTGAGACCCAAAATTTTTCGAGCTAATTTCTCCTCCGTTCGACCACCAATCGAGGTGATTTTGGTCCCTATGGACTCAGGGTGATGAGAGGAACAAGAAGGTATCTTTTTCCTAGCTCAATTCTGGCCGGAGAAGCCTCACCGGAGTTGCCCTAGGTTCGTCGTGGCACCATCGTCGGAGCCATCGTATCCGGTGGCGGTGAGGCACACCGCCGGTGCCAAACGACTCAGACGGCTACGGGGAGTGAAACCCCTCGCCCAATTACACGACCCAGCTGCTGGTTGCCAGAGATCGACCATCGCCCACCACCGCCGCAGTGGATGGGTTCAGGTTTGTCGTTTTAGCCCGAATTGAGCCCAATTGAGGGCACCACTACACTCAGATGAGTGAGAGGAGGAGATTGGACTCCTCAATTGCAGGCAACAAGCCCCGGAGGACAGAGAATGGAGAACCATCTCCGCCTTGACGCACCGCCGTGGGCGAGGTGGGACCATCATTTCAAGGCGAGTTGAGCAACCCCACCCTAAGGGAATTGCTCAGAAGGCCACGGGGAACGTTTCCCCTAGGCCAATTTCGCGACAGCTCCGTCGTGAACCCGAGATCGGAGCTGCCAGTTGTGGCCGAGAATTCCACCCTTGATTCGAGTGGTTGGAGGCCAAACTGGAAGAAATTGACCCCGCCAATGTACTCAGGAGGGTCAATTTAGGGGGGTGGGGGGGTAGGCTTAAGCTCAGCCTTCAACGAGGCCAGTTGACGCCGGTCAACCGCCAGTCAAAGGTTGTTTTGGGATTTTGTGATTCGGACCTCCGATCGATGATTCGAGACCACCTCTTGACTCGTTTCGATGCTTTGAACGCAACGGTGACCTCCATTCGAGCTAATTCTACTCCGGTGAAATCATCTAGTACCGACTGCGCGTGAATTGAGGCGATTCAAACAACAATATCAGAGTCTAGAATGACATGTTCAAGAATGTATGATCTCTAGGAAGCATTTCTAGCCATGTATGGTAGCTCGATGAGCACTGTAGAGGATGCTTCATATACTATGGATACAACGAGGTACAACCAGACCCGCGTAGCTCGGAGTCTAAGTAAGTAGCAATCTTGCATACAGTATGAACTGTATTATAATGCAATGTGATAGATGCTCAGTTTTAAGGATTTAAAGTTCAGTTAAGGAAAGAATGAAGGAAAATGACACCAAGGGCAAAATGATCATTTTATGAAAAATGACCAAAACGGACCTAGAACGCTCGATGTCGAGAAACGTTTCTTAGTGATAATTTTCCATATTATGTATGTAAGGGGATGTTAAAGTTGAGTTATGAGTGTTGTTAAGTTACAAAATAGACGAAAAACCCGTCAAGGGCAAAATCATCATTTTTTCAAAATGGCTAAAACGGAGCCAAACACTCCGATTTAGCATAACGTTATTAGATGAAAAATGTTTCGTAATACGTTGAGTAACCGCCAGTGAGACGGAAAGTTATATAAAAGGAATGCATGTTTAATGTTTACATTTTATTATCAATCGAGTGGATTGATAAAAAGAAAGTTAATTAATGAGTCGGCTGTCGTATGATCAGGACACAGAAGCCGACCAACGAAAGGAAAAGGAATGAGAAAGGAATGAGATAGGAAAGGAATAGAAAACACTAGAGTATAGTACGGGTAAGTTTCAGACCTCACCTACAGCATGAAGTAAATGATTTTTAAATCTTTTTTATATATGTTTATAAATGAGCTTGCAATTATTATGCAAGTTTCTTTTCAAGAGTGTTTGCATT
>CAMOHE010044170.1:0-12504 GCA_946598075.1 Artocarpus hirsutus
ACAGGCGTTTAGTAAACTATATATAAAATCACCGTGGAAATGTATAATGACGAAAATAGACATACATTACTAAGCATGTTTATAATTTTAGTTTTAAATTTTACTTGACATATGTTATATTTGTACATTAAATGCTAAAAAAATATAATTTTATTTTTATTATTTAATATATTTAAAAAATAAATAATTGAATTAAACAAGATAAACTATATGCTCATGTAAAAAATTACTTAAAAAACACGATGACATTAAAAAGTTACCTTATAATGTAATTTTAAACTTTTTGTATTGATGTTATTTTAATTTGTTATAGAAAAATAGATGCATTGAAAATTATATATTATTATTAAGATTACTTTAGATATTTTAAATTATAACACAAAAGTTGATGAGAAAAAGCAATCATTGACATGCTTTTCAACTTTTTCTATTGGACAGTAGTTTTAGAAGCAACTTTATAAAATCAGATTTTACCAAGCATTTTAAACTGTTTTAGGTGGTTATAGAAGCTTAAAACAGCCTCTAAAAAAAAAGTCAAACAGGTATTTGGTCTAATTCCTAGGTCCTCCCTTCTGTCCACGCGTTGTGAAGACAAACCAAGGTGGTTGGTTTAGTTACATTTAAAATTGTCATGTTGAACATTGTTGTCTTGTTTCACATGCAACGCATAAGTACTCAATTGTTGTCTTGGTTTAGAAGATGCATCAGCCGTAGCCCATTATCTAGATAAAGGAACCAAAGTATGAGAAAATGCAAGATGGCAGCACTCAAATAACGTTTGACAGAAAGGAGGTTTCGTCCCCTAACTGTTTCACTACCCAGTACATGATGATTTGTGTTACCCCACCTATAGCAGCAGAGATAATATCCTTTGATGGCCAAGGCAATCCGAATTATGCCTTCAAGTCATCCACACGACATTGCTACTGGGATGCATACAACTGTCCAGAATGTATGAAGGAAGACGAGAAAGAAGATTTCCAAAAGAACAAGAGACAAAGCTTAGGTCGTAGACAAAAACAGCGCCTTACAAGAAAGGACAAAGGAGTTCGACTACTTGGCCAACCCTTAGGCAAGTTCAACTATATAGTCAAGTATTTGGCCCTAGAACATTTTGGTCAACCCACTTGCAAGTCCTTCATGATGGGATGATCCTCCCCAAAATCCTCCACCAAATCCACCATCTCCCCCAACTTCACAAATGTTGCCATGTTATAAGCAGAGCCAAAAATGGATGCATGACCATGAAAAACACTTCCTCAATCCTCAAACTATTCCACAAGTTTGTATGATGAGTCCTACAGACTGTGATAGAGACTTCCTTCCTATAAAAGGTTTTCAAAATCAGGAAGGAACCTTCTTTCGCAAGCCAAAGGTCCTAAATCCGACTATTAGAGAAGCTGATGGTTCAATAAAAAGGTTTCTCCTGCCTAAGCAACTCTAAATTGGTAGCCTGAGAATATTATTTTTCAGAACAAAATTTAATAAAGATCAAAGCCTAGATGGCACAGGCGGGGCAACCAATATTCAACAGACTGAAGACTCTATCATTGCTAAGTTATCAGCAAAGATTCAACAAACTCATGAAGAACTAATGACTCTCATCATGACAAATACAATGCCGATGCAGATTTTCTTAGCAAAAGAAGAAGAGATGAAAAGCCATAAAAACCAGTATGCAGCCTTGAAGCAGCAAGTCCAAGAACAATCAAAGCAGGCAGCATCATTAAAGGCTACACCCTGAATGTTCACAACCATGGCAAAAGAACCGAAACCATTAATTCAATCTACTCCAGGACCAACATCTATCCTCCATCTTAAGAAGATATTAGATGAAGAGGATAAAATAAAAAGAAGAAACACGAAAGCTAAAGCCAAGGCAGTAGTTGAAGTTGAAACTGATCCACAACCAAAAGAAAAGTCTAAAGACTAGCTTATGGTCCAAAAGACTAACAACCCTTTGTCTCAAATTTTACAAGAACAATACCTCAATAGTCTTCCCCAGCTAACAATTAGCGAAGAAGACTCTAAAGAAAGTGGTGCGGAAACATCCACAGAATGGACATTAAAAGAGCTGACATCAGAAGAAGAATCAAGTGATGAAGAGACTCTTCTCCATTTTATGGCACAACCAACTAGAACTGAAGAGGATGGACAATCAAGTACCACATAAGCACAACTATACAAAGAAGAAGAAGAAGGAGAACAAGAAAAGCCATCTCAAGAAGACAATCCAATAAACAAGTCCTCCAAATTTCACACCCTTACCCTTGATGATATTCCTCCCCGCTAGTGGCATGTTAGATTTCAAGAATTCAAAGCATGGCTCCTACTAGAAGCACAAAAGCCCAAAATGCAAACTCGAGCAGTCTTATTGGGTTTTGCATCCAGGTTCATAGGTATTCTTCAAGAATGGTGGAAAAGCCTAGGAGAATATAGGCAGATCCAGTTTCTCTAGATGGATAACGTCGAAACAACCTTAGCTTTATCTACACAGAGTTTTGTGGACAAGACAATCAGACCACAGAAAGGCTTAGAAAAGAATTCTTCAAAATTAAATGTTGTTCGATGGACAAAAAGCATCTAGAAAAACACTTCAGAAAGGTGACCTAGAAGTTCTATCAGATTGGTGGAGTTAATGACCCAAACCTGAAGCAAGCATTCTTGTCCTCCATCCTAGATCCATTAGGAGAAGAAATAGTAAGACTCCTAACACAAGCAGGAAAAGAGCTACAAACAACAACTCTTGGAGAACTTTACCAGTTATTCATAAGAGCCCTAGAAAAAATATGCTTCCAAAACAAGTTCGTACAAGAATACTCGAAGTAGTCAAAACAACTAGACCGGGTATGCAACAAGAAAGATCTTATGATCAAATGCCCGAATAGCTCCAATTGTTCTTGCTCACACAAGACAAAAAGATTCAAGAAGCACTCCTCAGAGCAAAAGTCCAGATGGAAGAAGTACAAGAAAAGGACGGGTCCTATCAAGTTCCTCATAAAGAAAAAGAAATTTGGAAAAACTTCCAATAGATGCTACAAGTGCGATGAAAAGGGTCATTTTGCTAAACAATGCCTTATAGGAAAAACAGCAAAATTGATCTCCTATATTAAAGATACCACAGGAATTCACTCTTAGACAACGATGTGGAGTCTCTATTTTCACTAGATAATGTAGCCACTCTTGAATCTCTATGTGCATTCCAACAAGTAGATAAAGTGAGCTCAGAAGAATCAAAAGGTTGCTACAACATGGATGCTATCAACCTCGCTCAGCCAATACTAGTAATCAAGATTCATGTTATTCCATCCAAGTATGCAAAGCCAATCAAAGTAGCAGGTTTCTTTGATACAGGTGCTTCGTATACTATTATGAATACTGATATTCTACCATCAAAATACTGAAAAAAGAAGAAGCAGTATTTACATGCTGCCAACAATAGTATCTTCAGCACAGAGCTCATCAGTAAGCCAATAAAGCTCTAGTTCTTCCCTGGGTGCTCAGTAATCCACCAAGTTATCGGATCAAAACTACCAGGAAAAGATCTAATCATTGGATTTGATCTTTACACTAAAAAGAAAGGATTAAGAATTCTACCAGATGGGTTGAGATACAAACAATACTTCACAGCATGAAAACCAATTCCCAATTTCTTTCAGTTGTCAACATATCCATTCCAACAACTCAAGGAAAGGTTAATCCACAAATCGTGTGCTACATCACATTCAGAGTTCTTGAAAAAATGCTCCAATCCCCTTTGGACAAGAGAAGAATTTTTTGTCTAATGAAGGCATCAATCCTACAAAAGCTAGCCATCTAAGAATGAGCCTTGAACATCAAAAAATGGCTTCACAAGAATGTCAAGAGCTACAACAACAAGGATTAATTGAGCCAACAACCTCATTGTGGGCATGTCATGCATTCTATGTCAACAAGAGATCTAAACAAATTAGAGGAAAGCAGAGACTGGTAATTAACTACAAACCACTAAATCATTTCCTCTTAGATGATAAATTCTCATTGCCAAACTGAAACTTCCTATTTTCCAACCTTTCAAATGCCAAAATATTCTCGAAATTTGACTTGAAAGCAAGATTCTGGCTATTAGGCATAAAACCAAAAGATAGACCCAAAACTGCCTTTTGTATTCCAGACCACCATTTCCAATGGATGGTTATGCCCTTTGGACTCAAAACAGCCCCATCATTATTTCAAAAGGCCATGACCAAGATATACGGCCCAATTCTCTCAAATGCCCTGATATATATTGATGATATCTTTATTATTCTCACCAGATATCCAATCCCATCAAATCTTGGCCCAATTCATTGAAATCACAGAGGACCATGGAATAATGCTATCTAAAAAGAAGATGATTATTGGATAGCCCAAAATTGATTGTTTGCATATGACATTATCCAATGGACAGTATAAGGCCAAACCGCACATAGCCTATGAATTGTTGAAATTTCCAAAAGAAAACTTTACAAAAACCCAAGTTCAACAGTTTATTGGCATCATCAACTACCTCAGAGATTTTGCCTTGAGAATCTCAAGGTATGTCAGTCCTCTTACTTAGCTTTTGAAAAAGGACCCTCCGACATGGTCACATGAACATTCTACAGCTATAAAGATGCTAAAGCAACGCATGCAAGACCTTTTTAGCAATTTGTCCATTGCTAAGTCATCCACTCTAGAAATCTTATGGTCATGCTATGAAGCATACCCCCCCATGGATGATGAAGTAGAAAAAGCTCTAAGAGATGCAAAAGAATGGTCACAATGGTCACTTACTGACCTCACCTGTGACATATACTAAAGCAGATTCCCCAACAACACCATGTGAAGTCTGAGTCAAAAGATTCCCATCCAACCTAGCTTTTGGCATGTACTCATTTAGCTTTTGTAACGCGTGTCGAGTCAACCTTATCTTATCTTTTACAATGCGTGTCGAGTCAGCCTTATCTTATCTTTTACTTTACATCGAGATTGGTCTATGTGTATTGTAATCCTATTGTAATCTTATCAACTAGAGTTCTATATATAGAGAACTCAGCGTTCGTCGTAATTAGACCTGAAGCTATCTTGTAAAAAAGCTTTCTAAGAAATAAATATCAGTGTGTTTCAAAATGAGTTTCTAAATCTCTTGGGTAGAGGGAACCTTATAACAAAAAAAAGAGTGGATCCTTAGCACTTCAATTCGACAGATTAAGTTCGCAAGCTGAATATCAGCAATAGTAGCTGTTAATCTCAAACAAGGCCATAAATCTCCGCTATAAGCTAGGTGGGCGATCCAGGAGTAGGCAAAAGCTAAAAGGTTATTTGCTTCTATTGTTTGTTTATTTCAGACAAGGTCTCAAATCCTGTATTATCTTTCAACCAGTCTCATCGATGCCAAGCTGCCCCCAGTCTTTGTCATGGCTATTTCCCTTTCTTTTCTTTTTGGTCATATATATGGCTTATTTTCCTCTTTTCCAATTTAAAATAAGGTAAATTAGACTCATATCTCTTATGTTTTACCTAAATTATAGAGACACTTTTAGGCCAAAACTAATCACACTTACACCCTATAACTATTCAATCACACTTACACCCTATAACTATTCAAAAAATTACAAAGAGACATCTTCTGTTAGTTGACCATGAGGGTTGAACATTAGTAGACCGGTAATTTTGTTTAAAATGCCAAAAATACCTGCATTTATTAAAAATGTTTTGAGTTATTTATACCAATAGAAATAAAGATTTTACACTTCTTTAACATTAAAAGTGAGTTTAAATAACTTTCACTCACTTGCAACTATAAATTTCATTCTAATGAAAGATACATGTTTTTTTTATTATTTTCTTCCTCGTTTTTTTTTTTTTTAAATAACAAGTATATTCAAAATAAGATAAAATACAAAGATTAAAATTACATAGTCCAAAAAAGTCCACATCCAGACACATATAACTTCAAATCTACATTGTTAATCACACAAAATAATCACAACCAAACAAACTAATTAAAAGCACAATTCAATCTCAACAAAACAAAAACAAGTTAATCACAAGAAAACCAAAAATAATTAATTCTAATAAAGCATAATTCAATTATAAAAAATTTTATTTTATCATAAACCTAAAAATTATAAAAAATAAAGAAAATTGATTTTTTTAGGGATAAAATGAAAAAATGTATAAAAAGTTTAAGAAAAAAAGTTAACACCTCTTCTTACTACTCTATTTTTAATAAAAGATTAAAAAAATTGGAACAAAATTATATAAAAAAATTAAAATGGATATGTTTTGAAAATTAGAAAACATATATAAATTTTTAAAAATCTAAAAATTAATCTCAAAAAAGCCTCCCTCACTAATTCTCTCTCTCTCGATCCTGGTAGTGGGGCATAGGAATGGGGGAATGATAGGGATGGAGGGCAACGATGTGGGAGGCCCGACAAGGTGGCTAGCCTCAATAGCAAGGGACCAGCATAGCCATAGAGAGGGCAAAGAAATGAGGATCGGGAGGAAGGAGGGACGGGGGTAGGGGTGACAATAATCGTGTTCGCGTCGACACGTTTACAACACAGCACGTTTAGCCCAAATACGAACACGACATGATTAATAAACATGCCAAAAATGCAAACACAAACATAGCACGACTATGGCACGCATAACACGACACGACACGATTAACACGATTATTAAACGTACCGTGACGGGTTGACATGATAACAACACGCATATGACACGTTTATGACCCAATTAACTAAAAATTAAAAAAAAATTAAAAATTTAAAAAAAAATTATTTTTTTAAAAAAAATCCAATAAAGAAAATTAGCAAAAACACAATATCTAATTAATACAAACCTACTATAAATATTTCAAATATTTTTATTTTTAGGTTTAAATGTGTTATAAATAGGCGGGTCATGTCGTATAGTATTAACACGTTTATGGCCCGTTTAATTAAACGCGTTAAGGCGTGTTTAGTGTGTTAGCACAAATCTAGCCCGTTTATTTTTGTGTTATTCGTGCCAACCCATTTATGGCACAATTAATAAACGTGTGGTCCAAACCTGTTTATCTCATGTCGTTTTCATATCGTGTCATCATGTCGTGTCTGAATTACTGGCCCTAGACGAGGGTGGACTGCAGGCTAGTGGATAGAGAGGAGAGAGGGTCGAAGAAGGGAGACGGCGGCAAGTAACATGCTACAACGGAGGAAGGTGGAGATAGGTGGCAAAAGCTGCGACAGCTGCTTCAGGGGGGAAAGGGAGGGAGGACAGGAAAGAGGTCATGAGGATTGGGGGCCTGAGGGCTATTGTAGGAGGGAGGGATGGAGGACTGGGGACAGGTTGGTAGGGGTGGGGGCTTGATGACTAGATGGGCCAGTTGAGCGAAGCGAAGGGAGGGAGATCGTGAGGGTTGGGGAGGGGGGATTTGGGGCTTTTTTGTTTGATTGTATTTTAGGTTTTTTTTTTTTCAAATGAATAGTTAAGTTTTAATTTTGAAGATCAATGGTGGAGATTAAATACGGCATTTTGGTCATTTCAAACAAAAACTGAACAGAGTTAAGTTTAGGGGGTGTAAGTGTGATTAATTTTGGTTTAAGAGATGTCACTATAATTTAAATAAAACATAATAAGTGTCAGTATAATTTACTCTTAAAATAATCATTCATTACGCATCGGCTTCAAAAGTTCTCTCTTCTCGTTAGGATAGACATCTGGACCTTAAGGTATCTCCGAATTTTGAATTAAGATTATATTCTTAACTTATTTGATAAAATTAGATTAGAAGAAGACACCCCACAAAGCCGCATCACTAAAGCATATATATTAGAATTAAAGAATCCCTATGAAGTATTCTAAATGCCAGCTTTAATTCCCGTTCACACACCCTTTTCGGCTTGTCATAAGATGCTTTAGACAAAAGGTATGTTAAGGGCAAGAATTCAAAGCAAGGAAAGTAATAGACAGAGATTTATGTTAAAAAAAAATAAAACTATTTACTAGACAATTCAGAATTGCATCCTACTGCCAGGATGTTTTTCATTTCCTGCCATAAAATTTCCTCCATACTAATTCTATAATACTTAAAAAGGAAGTTCTATTGTAAGGTACACCCACTTTTCCCTATACACCCACTTTTCCCCGTCCATAGGGAATTGATATGCTTGCTTTTGATTCAACAACATAAATAAGACGGGCTCATTGTGCAAATAATAGGATATTACAAATTTGTAGAGAATCATGTCTCACTAATGACAAAATTATTCTTTGATTTTGAAAATCCAAAATCCCCCCTACTTTTTTTTTAAGAAAAGAACAATAAATAATTAAAAAACTAACAGAAAAATACGAAAAAAAAAAATGAGATGCCGGTGTGAGGGGTCTGTCATCACATGAACCACCATAGGTCTCACCACATTGAGGGGGCATGGATTGTTGTCCCTCGTGACTGCAGCAATGTTGTGGATCGTGTCCTTTGCAATTGATGTGCCCTAGCAAATGTGAAGCGGAATGGGTTGCCATCCGTCGCAATTGTTATGAACCCTTCACTATCGCAACCCCATAAAATGAGTAAAAATTAATTCTTAGTGATATAAAAGAGTTATTTTTTTTTTTTTGGTACTTATTTATGTTATATTTGCTACAATCTAGTTTGGGATGGTACTTAAACACTCCTATTACGATTTAATAACAACCTTCACATCATAAAAAGGAAAAATAAGTATAGTACTCCACAATAGAGTTCCCCTTTTTTTTTTTTTTTTTTTGTCAATTAGAATGAAAGGTCCAGTGTGACAAGCTAGCTTTTGGTGAGAATTCCTGTGATGACTTGATCCAAGGAAGGTCTACTTTTTTGAAGTCTTCATCTTTCTTTCCTTCAATTTGTTTTTGCAATGTGAACACTGCTTTATGTAAGGCGAAAGGAATAAGAATATTGGGGTTTTATTAATTGATCTTTTAGACTATTTTTGTTTGTATTGTAAGGTGGTGGCCTCCAAATTCCTTATCTCAAGCGGAAGGGAAGAGATAAGATATTGGTGTGGCGCTTGATGAATTTTTATGTTCTAGTAAAGGGGGCTCTATAACCACCCATGGTTTTGCTTTTCCCACCTGGCATTCATGCCTGCGGATAACAAAGTTGTAGAAGCTGCCAAAGTTGATGAGTGATCCTAAGATGATGCTTCTACTTAGTTTTTTTTTTTTTCCCCAGAAATCTCTTCCCTAAGGCCAAGAAATGTTACAAGTTGAAAAATGACAAGTTACTGTAGTTTTATTTTCTTCAGCTTTTGGGGCGACAGAATTAATTTCTTATGATAAGAAGAAGTTAACTTCCGTGATTCTAAGAATTATTTTGTGCCATTGTTTGTAAAAAATTTTGTGCAATTATTAGTTTGAACATCTTTTTTTTTTTTTAATAAGAAAGAGAATGTGCAACTATAAAGGTAAAGAATGGCGTATCCTTTTCCACATGTACTTCTGTTTCCAATGCAGTCCCAGCTCGAATGTGCAACTTTTTGCAAGAGGAATGAGTCAGCTGTATCGATCTTCACCTTATTCATATTCTTTTCTGCGTTATTTTTCATGCTTGTTGTAGGTAAATTGAATCGTGTGTTACTTCAAGAAATTATTGCTGTATTCTCCGAATTTAAGCTGTAAGGTTCAAGTTCATAAACCAAAAAGCGTAAAGGTCTAAGCTAATATGTAGAGTGCTAACGCCATAGAAATTTAAAAAAAAAATGGCTTTGCGATTCATTTGCAACAAAATAAGCATTCACTCAATCCTAAATTTGAGTTGTTCAAACATGGTGAATCGTATAGAACGTGCCCCTACCCTAAATTAACTGGCAAGAACTTCTAATATATGTACCTGTATATATATACATATATATAAACATATACATGTATAGACTTTCTTTCAATAGATACTTTCAGATGATAACATTTCTGATAAGGTATATTTTGACAATTAATGAAATGATTAATCATTATAATTTTTTCGTCAATTACTCAATTTATTATAACCGTTTTATTTATATTATATGGTTAATAATAACAGTATGTATGAAAATGTATTCTTTAAGGCCACATTCATATATTTATGATCAAAATATTGATTAATGAGACTTAAGTACGTGAGATGCTATAGTATCATAATTTTTCAATTGCGAGTTGCAAATATTGTTAGCATGCTCTATATAATCATTACCATGAGTAAAACTATCTAAGCTTGGATTTTATATGAGATTCCATGGTTCTATATTTGTTTTTTTCTCTAAGTAACATGATGGTTCCCTCAATTAACGCCATTAGTCCTTTTGCCCAACTATACTAAATAACGCCAGGGCAAGCCGTAGTGCGATAGGTTTGAAAATCGATTTGTTTAAGTATGTCACAATTGGAATTTTTTAAAAAAAAAATATGGTATGATTGGTAATAGTGGACAATTAATCACGTTAATCGTGCACATCATGTGTTCATGTTCAACTAAGTCCTAGGTCATAAAAAATTGTGACCAGTAAATCTATCTGCGAGAAGGTGTTGAAGCGTAATTTTTTCAGATTCAAATTTAAAACTAGACGTAGATAAACTTTAGATTTATCTACTCTACAATTGTACAATACAATATAATAGATCTCATTTAATAAGCACATCTATTTAGCTTCGCACAGAACTGAAGAACACTTATTGAACACAGTGCAAATAAAATACATGATCTCATAGCGTACAAGTTCCCTTTACTTAATCAATGATAAGTAATAATGCATGTTTAATACAACTTCTCTATCCAATTAATTTGTCTCTCTCTCGTTTATCAAATTATTTGACTCGTCTGATCTTAAGAAGTTGAGATTTTTAAATTTTTAATGAGGTGTTTGGGATCATTAATTTAAATCAATTGGCTTAAATTACTATAACATGTGAGAGTTTTATACTATAGTTCACTTTTGTTTCACACTATAGTATATAAAAGCTCTACACTATCTGAGTTAAGAGTCTAGATCCGCTGGCTCATTTCCATGTCTTGATAGTTGTAACAAGTAGGCTTCTCAAGCCATTACTTAATTGCTCTTTTCTTAAATTTAAACTTAATCTTACACAAGAAAATATGGGATATTTTTTTAATGTAACCAAAAATACTTAATTATATGACTTAGTCCTCCTCGTAGCATTATGTAAAACATTTGCTTACTTATAATTACAACCATTTACTTAAACATTCAAGTAAAAGCGGAACTAGCTTATTATTAGGCCATGACATACTCTTAAATAACAAATTATCAAAAAGCAAAATTAAAACTTATAGAATATCTATAGCTTGGTCATCATATTTGTCCCATTGCAACGCCCAACTCATCACTATTCATACCGGCTTCTTAATAGATTTCCTACAACATGAAGGATCTAGATAAGCTTTCACTCAACAAGTCCAAACACATCTCACAGAACATGCAACAAGATTACAACAATAATGCAATGTATGATTTCATTTATGCTTGCTTAAGAACATCTTTATAACTTATCTTTTATTTTATGCCCAAGTGATCGCACCAAGTGTGCGTGATTGTCGAACACCGATTATATCTTAACTTGATGCTTCCGTTAGGTCGAGAGACTTATATACCTCACCTAAGTGGGGTTAGTACGATACTTTATTATCTTATTTTTTCTTTCTTAACTTTAGGATTTAGATTACTAACTTTGTAATCTTAGCAAACATGCTTCATCCAATGACTTGGTATTAAAGACAATATCCATAATATTTGCAATTATAGAGCATTCATCAATAAAGCATGTAAAAATTATTTTTTTCATGCCGTAATGAGGTTTAGGACTTACTTGAACCTCACGTTAACGCTCCTCTTAATTCCTTTTTTTTTTTTTTTTGTTAGTCGGCTTTGTATCAAGTTAATGTGACACCCGGTTATTAGTTTGTGTCTATGTTAACGGTGTAATTCTACACTATTTTGCTTAGGTAATTTAAAGCTTTTAACGACTTTGAACTTTGTATGAAGAAAATCATTGCTTGTTTTAAAACTTTGAACTTAACCAGTAAGCTCAGGCCGTTTTGAGTATGTTGTAAAAATAACGTTTTTGCCCTTAATAGGCCTTGAGAAATCACTAAACTTTTTGAAACAAAATTTATGATTGCTTACTGCCTAAAATAGTGCAGTAAATCTACCTATACAGCGAGAGAAACAAGTATAGTTTTTTCTTATGTTTATAGTTTCAATCCAATTGTGAAAATCTCAATATTTTGGCCCTCAATGGGTCATAAAAAATTTTCGAACTCTTTGGAAATAAACTTGGGTTGATTTGCTACTCAAAACAGTGGATAAAATCTAACTATGCAGTGAAAATCTAGTTTTCATTGATTTCATAGTTTTGACGCAAAACATGAAAATTTTAACCTTTTTGCCCTTGGCATGAAAACAAAACTTTTGACACTGTTAGGTGTAAGTTTTAACAAGGATTAAAATACTCCAAAGGCCCATAATAAGATTCAAT
>CAMOHE010044171.1:0-40998 GCA_946598075.1 Artocarpus hirsutus
CTTTCATGCTTTATCCTAAACACGTCAGACATGCCAGCCAAAAGGAAGTAGTGGGCCTTGTTGTTTGCCTCGATCCAACGATCGTATGCTTCTTATACATTACGAGAGGCATTGAGTGCAGGCGGTGGAGGACATTCATCCATCAAGACAAACTTGTAATTTTTGCAAATTAGCACTATGTTCATGTTACTCTTCCACTTGATAAAATTATCTTCAGTTAATTTTTCTTTTGAGCGAATAGCAATGATTGGATAAGACATTGTTGTTGTAATAAATAAATAAAATGGCATAAATTAAATGGATGCATAAACATCATAAATATATGTTTTGGAATAGTAAACGTGATGCATGATGCATATTGAAAGACGCAAAAAATATTTTACTAATTGTGGCGTCCGGCTTGGGCGTACTCCCTCAAGCGTCCATAGGACCCACCTTGCGGGGCCCCCAGACTTACGGCTCTTATTAGTAGACCATCCCCGTGCTGCCCACTCATCCATACTATCTCCTCTAGGGCCCTCTGGCCCCTCAGGGTTTTTCTTTCACGTCCTTCGGGTTTGAACCTCAAATCTCCCTTAAGAGGTTCTTATTTCCATCTCGAGTACCAATTAAGCTAGCACGTTTTTATTATGGCGTTCGGCCCGAGCGTACTCCCTAAAGCCTCCATAGGACCCACCTTGTGGGGCCCTCAAACTTATGGCTCTTATTGGTAGACCATCCCCGTGCCGCCTACTCATCCGTACTATCCCCTCTGGGGCCCTCTGGCCCCTCTGGGTTTTTTCTTTTGCGTCCCTCGGGTTCGAACCTCAAACTTCAAACCTCCCTTAAGAGGTTCTTATTTCCATTTCAAGTACCAATTGAGCTAGCGCATTTTATTGTGGTGTTCGGCCCAGGTGTACTCCCTCAAGCCTCCATAGGACCCACCTTGCAGGGCCCTCGGACTTACAACTCTTATTGGTAGACCATCCCTGTGCCACCCACTCATCCGTACTGTCCCCTCTAGGGCCCTCTGGCCCCTCAGGGTTTTTTTTTCGTATCCCTTGGGTTCGAACCTCAAACCTCCCTTAAGAGGTTCTTATTTCCATCTCGAGTACCAATTGAGCTCTCAATTGGTACTCGAGATGGAAATAAGAACCTCTTAAGGGAGGTTTGGGGTTCGAACCCGAGGGACGCGAAAGAAAAACCCAGAGGGACAGTACGGATGAGTGGGCGACACGGGGATGGTCTACCAATAAGAGCCATAAGTCCGGGGGCCCCGCAAGGTGGGTTCCTATGGAGGCTTGAGGGAGTACGCCCGGGCCGGATGCCACACTAATTCCACGATTATTCAATTTTAATAAATAAAGTACCATCGTAGGGTAGGTCAAATTATTTATTAATTGAATTGAAACATTCTCAATTAATAAATATATATTCAAAATATCTCATATTTTCTATATTTATTAATAACCATTTATTTTGGTCAAGATATAATTAACAATTTAATTATATCTTTATAAGTGCAGCCCATTATTTCAGATTCTAACAACTTAACTCAAAATTGTTGCCGTAGGGTAGGTCAATTTTGAAATATATTATAAAATCCTATCTCTTGGAAGCCAACGTTGTTATTGATTTAAATGGACATCCTCTGTAGGGAGGATGAAATCAAAGCGTCGCAAAACACCACCTAAATCTCACGGTGTTATGCTAATAATGAAGATTGTAGGTTATATTATCTTATTACCTTCTCCCACTCATTATTTTAAAAAGATGTGTTTTATCTTATAAAACATCCTATGTTTCATAATTCTAGTAACTAAAAACAATTTTTAATTACTACGTTATATTTTGAGTTAATAAAATCTCATCCTATTTACACTTAAATAAATTACCAGATTTCTTAAAAATCTAAATTTATTATGAATTGTCTAAGCTACCCAACATTAAAAAATTTAAAATTAGATAACTTAGAATTAATGTTAATTTTACTAAGTTTTAACTATTACAACTAAAATCACATTATTTGGTTGATTGATAAAATAAATTAAAATTCTATAAAACCAACCCAATTAATTTAATCTCATTAAATTTATTCTAACACATATTAAATCATTTTATAAACAATTTTATAAAAAAATGAAATAATATGCAAGTGTATGCATATCATGTTACAATAACTATAAGTGAGGCATTTCCTAGATGACATGTTATAATGCATGAATATGTTATCACAATCATCACATAAAATAATAACATGAAAATAAATAATGGATTTTTGACTGGGTCCTTTTGGATAATTAAAATTACACCCCATTAAAAATGATAAAAAAATTACTAGGGTCTTCTTATAAATACATAATTCCCAGCTCCATTGTGGTGTACAGCATTAGGTTGGTTGCTGTGGTATGAATATTTTGAAAGCAATCATACGTGACAATGGATTTTGCCATGCGTACATGATTGCAGGTGGGAGAAACAAAAATTTTGTCTTGGTGTTGTACTTGTAGTTTTGATGTATCTTGGCACATGAAAAGTTGCAAAGGAGCCTCCATCACATGAAGTCCTTTTTATATATATTTCTTTTGGTACCTGAAGCCTTTTATCTTTTGGTGTAAGTACACGATGTGATGCACATTAATGAAGACACTTTTTATTTAGGTCCCACATGAAGGTATAGGTAGATGAAAAATAAATAAATAAATAAGAATTACAGTAATAAATTATAAAAAGCCTATGCCCTTTTATGGGCTTATACAAAATTTGATCTAATCAAATAGAAAATAAAATTACTAACCTAAAAGGACTATATAATTAACGACCAAAAATCCATTCATAAAATAGCCATTCATCACATGAACAAAAAATTGCAAAAAATACAAAGTGCCCACAAATATGCATCAGGAACATAATATTATCAAAATAAAATCATGTTTAATTAAAATTATATATGCTATAACTAGCTCTGATACCATTTGTTGGAATTAAATATCAAAAGCAGCGAAAGGAACGAATCATTGATAAACAAAAATTTTTAAAAAACTTTATTCATCGAGAATAGTTATATAATTTTAATTAAAAATAGAAAGCTTTGAGAATTTTTACCAACCTTTTGAAGACCCATCAAGGTATCATAGCTTTCCTCTTTGACACAACGATCTTCCAAGCTAAGCCTTCATACCAATGGAAGATAAGTAGGCGTCAAACTACAAAAATGAATTATCCTCATACTTTTCAGGATTTATTATGTACTCAACACATGGATTGCAGACCTTTTTTTTCAGAGTTGAACTCTCAGTTTTCTCTTTGAGTATTCTATAAATGTTATGTGAAAGATTGATTAATTGGTGAAATAATTGTTATCTCAATCCTTTTATGTATGAGCAGTTAGTTATTATTAATTAATTTTAATTTATATTAAATATGAAACAACCACCTTATCAGATATATAGGGAAGGGATATACTCCATATTCCCTTTCTCCCATTTTTTCCTTTTTTTTAATAAAGTGTACGTCTAAATATATATATCATCTATATATATATATATGATTTGTTCCAAAAAAAAAAAAAATTCCCCATGTTTCTATATATATATGTGATACATATTTAGTTCAAAACCAAATTTCAAAACGCAGGTGAATCTTTTATGTATAATATATTTAGTTCCAAATAAAAAATAAATCAAAAACTCACGCATATATATATATAGGACATGTATCTATATATATATCTTAACATATTTTATATATATATATATTTGATCATATAAGAAACCAAAATCACATTACTATATACACACACATATATATATACTATATAAAATGAAATAAAAAACGTAAATGAATTCAAAACAATTCATTTACCTAATCTATATATATATATATATTAATATATAATGAAATCTTATATATAAATATATTAAAATTCAAAAATAAATCACATTTATTTAAGAGTAGATTTTAAATTAAATTTATATTTAAATAATCGTATTATTTAAATACTATCAATTAATTAATCAATTAATGCTCAGTCAAATGTGATAACATCTATCACATTATATTATATGTTACAGAGAATATTTTTCTTTAACAGATTAATATCTTAAGTATGAAATTATTAATTCAAAATTCAATAATTCTAAATTAAATATATATAATTCATTCTATGTATTAAACCAATATAGTGTTATAGAGGTGGCATCGGGGATCTATAGACCTATAATCCAAGCTCCAATAAATTCGTCAATTAATCAAACTCTTTAATTAATTTGCCAAATTTATTAGTTTCAGTGTTACTTCACTAAAAGCTTAAAACTGAACTCTTGAGTTTATAGGAAAAATTACTTAAAGAAAATTAGCGAATAGTCCATTGATATAATCATTACATATAAGTCAGTCATCATAAATATTCATAATAAGAGCTAGGTTCAATTCTGTTTACTTCTTTTATTACATTTTTATGCTTCAGTTTCAATAATTCTCTAATGAACAGATAATTCATTAATCTTATTATGAACAACACTCTACAGTTCAAACCTTAAATTATCACTCAAGAAAACCATTTTTCTAACTTCCATAAGGAAGGAATAGATTCTGTATTTATATAATATTATTCTTAACCATTTATTACATTATGTTTTTAAAATGCTAAGTTATGATTTGTATTTAGGCAAATTACATCATGCAAGTCAAAATGCATAATGTGATAAATAGGAGTCTAATAAATACTTAAGATTAAGACTGTCAAATATATGATCATCATAGTAATAAATTTGAATACTCTACTAGTAACAGATGATTATTAGAGATTTATAATTTATCTGATCAAGTCCTATATATTCTCATTATATAAAGTACCTCCAATATAATGTTACTACATTAATAGCCCAGATAAGACTTTTTCATTCTAAATGAGATTGGACCGTACTTGTGATATCTAATTAGAGATCCCAAACTTTAATTAATTTTCACAGACTATTTAAATTATTATCTATAAATTTTATCCCTAAGCATATAACACTTATATGCTAAATTTATCGTCACATAAATAATCATGGAATTTTCTTAATGTTTATAAATATATTCATAACACATATAAGCAACCAAAATAATTATAAATATCACTTTATTTATTTATTAATAATATGTACAATGTTACAGCTTATAAGGTAATAAACCCAACAGTTAGCACTTTTTATCAAAAAACAAAAAAGACCATAAACCAAATACAGGGAAAAGTTTTTTTTATTTTAGAGGAAGATAGAAGAACCTCGGACTATATATGTTCAGTAGAAGGAGAAAAACATGGGAAGAAAAGAAAGACAAGCAAAATTGTGAAGAAAATAGAGTGGAAGAAGAGGACCTTTTCACTTATTGTGTTTGGTATTAGATTCCCAACTCTAAGGACTGAGATTCTAAACTGTTTAGATAGATTGTTGAGTTGTTGACTACGTTGTCAATATATATATATATATATGGATGTTAGTTGTCATGTAAAAAAGTGTATATTTGGAGAATTTATCTTGTTATGGAGTTCGATCAGTGAGGCTTTCAATGCCGTTTCACTTTGTTTTTCACTCTATCACTTTTTTCCTCGTGTCATTGATTATTACTAATTCTTATTCTTCTACGACTGCTTTAGGATCTACAATGATAATATCACTGCTTTCGTTAATAATTAAGCAATTCTTAGATCCAAGAGCCACAATAGTTATTTATTTTTATTAACGATGTTTATTATTAGGAGCTCCTAGTGTATGCAACATATTGTGTAAGAAAAATCTCTTCTCTTAATTCCTTAGCATTGAAAAGCACCAAAGTTAACCATGAGTTCACTTGTTAGATAAGATTTACAATCGTTGAATAGTAAAAATGAGATCTTTTTGCATTATCGACCTCTCCTACCCGTAGGCCACATGTGGAACCAACAATCCTAAAAGAGAAAAAAAAACAATTAATGTAATTGAGGGCAAAATAAAAACTTCGATTTCACATTAATATCTTGATTCAAAAATTTTGTTACAAAAAAACAAAGGAAGTTATTTTAAAATCTGATTCTAATAAACCTTTATAGTTAACTTTGAGACTTTTAATGATTCTCCTTTATTATTATAAGGACACTAAATGGCTAAAAGAAAATAATCATTAGATTTCTTTGAGCCAAAACAATCATGAGATCTTTTTTCTTCTTATAACAAAGTCTATAAAAGAAAATTTAGATATATTAGCTTGAGACATGAATATGTGAAACAACTAATAACCGATGGTGTTATTAGTGTTGTATATGTTAGGTCGAACAAGAACTTAGCAGATCCCTTGACAAAAGATCTTTCAAGAGACTTAGTTAAGGAAACATCAAGTAGAATGAGATTGAAACCATTTACGTAAGAGTCACCAATGATAGTACTTTGTAATAGTTGTACCGCTACTCCATAACTAAATGGGTAAAGACAATTCATCATTATATGACTGGGTTAGCACTAAAAAATTATTTTTCCCTTCCAAAATGTTTGTGCAAATAGCCATGGGGGTTGAGGTTGAGTATTTACTCTTCATGAAGTTCAAGTATGAAAGGAGCTATAGACATAATTTGAAACTTCACCTAATTGAACATAAGAAATTGTTTCGTTTCTAACAATACTGTGGTTTAGTCTTATAAATGTTCATAAATCTAAGGTAGAGCACAAGGCAAGAATAGTGTTAAATGATTGAAAAATAGTTTAAATCTAGGATATCATATATGTGATATATTTCTACTATTTGCTTAAGAGATAAAGTTTAATATAAAGCACACTATTGTCTTGTGAATACTTTAAAATATATTCACTAATTGAAGGTTAAAATCGAAAGGTACCTTCTTGTATGTATGAGTTTATTATTGTTGAATCTGGAGAAATATTACAATATAGTGGGGGACTATTAGAGAGACTGTAATATGTCTCTCTTAAATGTTAGAAATCAAAGACACAGTTGTTAATATTAAAATACACATTTTTTGGTGTATTTGGCTCTAACGTGTAGAGTCGTAGAACTCAAAAATTGAGGCCACAGCATTGTGGAATCCAATCAGACTTTTTGGGATAGAGAGAAAGCTCCTAAGCACTAGACGCCGCCATGGTACCTAGCCAATTTCAGCACAATTTTGTGCATTTTGTTATCAGCGTCGCGGTGCCCAAAAATTGGTGCTGCAGTTTTATAGTTTCATACGAACCTGTATACTTATTAGCAACTAACATATCCATTATAATAGATGTGATGTTATATGAGGAGATACTTTTACAATGTAAAGGTACCTCTACATATGAATAGTTGCATTTATTGCAGTGATTATATTGGTTTATGAAATGACACCCCTGTTATTATCAAATCTTTAGAAAATTTATAGGTTTCTATCTTGTTATGGAACACAATATTGTTACTAGATAATTATGTTCAAGTATTTGCTATATCTTTAGGTAATTTTCCATAAAACTCTTTAGCAAACTTAAACAAGCAAGGTAAAATAAAATCTTTAAGGAAAGTGTTTTTATACACATCTCAAATACTCTTTGATTTTTAGAAATTCATAGCCTCCATTCTCTCTAAACGCTCAAATTCTCCAATAATCTTAAAGGTTTTTATTTTACTACAATGGTGGTTGACTAGAATAAGGCGTCCTCCTTAATCCAAATATGCAATTTGATCATTTCGATAAAATGATCTTCACTGGCTAGAAGATGAAGCTGCTCATTCTTCTCACCATCCTCAAAATCGTTTATGTGCTTAATTCAAAGACAGAGGCATTTTCAAAACTAAAAAGGGATGATTCCGATGATGTGAAGATTGCAAGTGGGAAGTGATGTGCCAGTGTCACATTCTCAAAACGCTCTTGGAGTGGCACTATGGTCCTCTACAACTCGATGCAATCTCCAGTAGAGATTGGAATACTCTTGAGTATAAAGTTGAGAAAGAAGACATGGACAAATTCTTTATCTTGAGATATTTAGAATTTGTTATGATAGATAAGAGAAATTCGTTCTTGATCAAGTACATGTATTGCAAGTCATTGTTACTAAGCTTCGTGAGTTAAAGGTTGATACTTCTAAATTGTTTATAGTGGGAGCTAGTATTATGAAATTGCCCCAAAATTGCAATGGTTATAGAAAGAATCTCCTTTATAAGAGATATGACATAACCTTGAGGATTTGTAAAAATACTTGAGGATCAAAGAGGACATTAAGTCTCGTGATTCCAAAGACAAGATATTGAATTCCTCTAAAGTTAATGTTGCTAAGCTAGTAAGTTTCAAAAGAATTTCAATATCAAGAATGACAATAAGTTCAATATGGAAAAGGAAGAAAGTAACTCTAACAAAGCCAATGTTTTCAAAGACAAATCCAAAGAGATTTGTATAATAGTCTCGAAGATGCAAATTGGCATGACTACTGAAACCAATATGGCTGCAACTAAGTCCTTTGATTGGTGGCTCGATTTTGGTGTCAACATTCATGCTTGCAATGACAAGATATTATTCTTGTTATATGTAGAGGAAAAAGAAGGACAAAAGATTCTCATGGGGAACCATGATGTTGTGGCAATTGCCAGAAAAAGAGTGGTGGAGATTAACTTTACTTTATGAAAAAAATTACTTTGAGCAATATCTTTCATGTTCTTGACTTTAAAAAGAACCTTGTATTCGCTAATCTAATGTGCAAAAATGGACTAAAGATGATATTTGAGAATAATACATGTATTGTATGAAAGAATTAAGCCTTTGGGGGAAAGAACTATTCTTGTGATAGCATGTGCAAACTTATCTTTAATAATAAAAAAGCCATGAATTCTATTTATATGGTTGACTCTTTTGTTGTTTGGCATGCTAGATTAGCACACTTAAATTTTAGATATTTTAAATACATGTATAAACATGGTTTAATTCATTGTAAAGATCAGAAACATGATAAATTTGAAATTTGCATACAAGTAAAAATGACCAAGAAACCATTTCCTAAGGCCGAATGAAACACTCAATTATTGGATTTAATCTATATCGATATTTGTAAGCATAATAGAACTTATATAAGAAGAGGAAAGAGATACTCTATCACTTTTATAGATGATTGTTCTAGATACATATATGTGTACTTGATTAGAACAAAGGATGAAGCCTTAGATAAGTTCAATCTTTTCAATGCTTAGGTTGAGAACCAAAATGATAGAAATATTAAAATGGTTCAAAGTGATAGAGGTGGTGAATATTTTTCTAATGAGTTTGATGCCTTATGTGAAGAGCATGGTATTATTCACCAAAAAACTACTCCTTTTACTTCTCAACAAAATATTTGGTTGAAAGGGAAATAGGATCTTTATAGATATGATTAACTCTATGCTTCTTAATGGTAAATTGCTAAATAATTTATGGGAGGAAACTTTACTTACTGCATGTTATGTTCATAATAGAATTACATATATGAAAACGCATGTTTGTCTACATGAAATATGGAAAGAAAGGAAACCAAACTTGATGTATTTAAGGTTGTGGGGCTGTTTAGCCTTCTATAGAGTGCATGGTCCTAAATCTTTAAAGTTAGGTGAAAGAGATATTAAAAGTGTTTTGTTAGGGTGCGCTAAAAATTCCACGGCATATAAATTGTTGAATCTAGATTCGAATATAATTGTAGAATCAAGAGATGTTGAATTTAATAAATTTACAGTTGATTCTAACATTGATTTAGAATCTAATGTTGATTAACCATGTGACTATACTTCTGGTACCTCCACTAATAAAAGGAAAGAGTCTATGACATCTATTGAATCGAGGGGAGGTCAACGTGAAAAGAAAGAAAAAGGTTTAGCACTAGATTTTATTTTATCTCAAGATTTAACCTTCTTGGTTGAAGAAAACATATATGATATAATTAATAAAATACCATTTTTGCGAAATGTTGAGGAAGATCCAAAGACATTTAGTGAATCCATGTCATCTAAAGATGCCTCCTTTTGAAGAAAGGATGTAAATGATGAAATAGATTTAATAATGTTTAATGGAACGTAGTTTCAGTTTATCTCCCTCCAGGATCGAAACCAATAAGCAACAAATGGGTGTTTAGAAGAAAGTACAACACCGATGGGTCTATACAAACTTGTAAGGCTAAATTGATAGCAAAGAGCTTTGAACAAAAGTGTGGTATAGACTACTTTAATACATATGCTCCGATGGCTAGGTTGACATCTATTAGAGTGATATTTGTAATTGCTTTAGTTTATAATTTGCATGTGTACCAAATGGATTTAAAGATAGCTTTTCTTAATGATGATCTTGATTAAAAAAATCTACATGGAAGAACCCAAGGATTTTTCATTGCCTAGAAATGAAAATAAGGTTTGTAAGTTAGTCAAGTTGATTTTTGGGTTAAAGCAAGCACCAAAACATTGGAATGAAAAATTTGATTTGGTTATTTTGTCTCATTGTTTTGAGGATAATAATGCAAACAAATGTATATACTCTAGATTTACAAATGATTTTGGTCTGATTATGCGTTTATATGTTGATGACTTTTTTATCTTTGGAACAAACATACAAGCGGTAAATGACACTAAGCAGTATCTAACTTTACAATTTAGGAAGAAAGATCTTGGTGAGGTAAATACTATCTTAAGTGAAAAAGTGAGGAAGCATAATAGGGGTTACTCATTGTGTCAATCTCATTATATTGAGAAGATGCTACTTAAATTCAATTATTTGAAATTTAAGGAAGCTAACACCCTATACGATTCTAGTATTAAATTACAAGAAAATGTTGGTCGAGTGTTAGCAAAGGTAGAGTATGTTAGTGCAAAATGTCAACTTATATAATTAACCCAAGTGTTGAACATTAGAATGTAATTGGAAGGATACTTGGTTATCTTAAAAAGACCATTAATTTGCATTTTTATTATAACAATTATCTCATAGTACTTGAAAGGTATTCGGATGTTAGTTGGATAACCAATGCTAGTGATAATAAATCCACATCTCGTTGGATTTTGACAATTACATAAGGAGTCATGCCTTTAGCTTCTATGAAATAAACGTGATAACTCATTCAAAGATATGTACATTTATAGCACTTTCTGCTATGGGCAATGAAGCGAATGGCTGAGAAATTATTGTTTGATATAAATTTATGGTCACAATCTTTGCCATCTATTTTTTATACTATGATAGTGAAGCTATATTGCCTATAGCTTATAACAAAGTGTATTATGGAAAGTCTAGACATATTAGCTTGAGATATGAATATTTGAAACAACTAATAGCAGATGGTATTATTAAGGTTGTATATGTTAGGTCGAACAAGAATCTAGTGGATCCCCTAACAAAAGGTCTTTCGAGAAACTTAATCAAGGACACATCTAGTAGAGTGGGGCTGAAGCCTTTTATATAAGAGTCATCGGTGATGGTAAACCTACCATGTAATAATTGTATCACTATTCCATAAGTAAATGGGTAAGAACAAGTCACCGTTATATGACTGGGTTAGCATTGAAAATTTATTTATCCTTTCTAGAATGTTTGGTGCAAATAACCACAGGGTTGAGGTTGAGTATTTACTCTTAATGAAGTTCAAGTCTCAAAGTAACTAGAGCCATGATTTGACACTTCACCTGATTGAGGATAAGAAATAGTATTGTTTCTAATAAGACGTAGTTTAGTCATGTAAATGGTCATGATTTTGAGATAAAGCACAAGGCCATAATAGTGTTAAATAATTGGAACATGGTTTAAAATCTAGGACATCATATATGTGATATATTTCTGGTATTTGCTTAAGAGACAAGGTTTAATACAAAGCACATTATTGCCTTGTGAATACTTTGAAGTATATTCACCAATTGAATGTTAAAATTGAAATACACCTTCTTGTATGTATAAGTTTATCATTGTTGAATCTGGAGAAATATTATAATCTAGTTGGGAATTGTTAGAGAGATTGTAATATGTCTCTCTCAAATGTTAGAAATCAAAGATACACTCGTTAATATGAAAATACATTTTTTTTAGTGTACTTGGCTCCAGCGTGCAATACTGCGGCATTCAAGATTGAGGCTGTGGTGCTGTGGCAATTAATAAGACTTTTTGAGACAAAGAGCAGAGCAACTAGCCACTATCTTTATAGTGCCTAGGCATTGGATTGTCATTGCGATGCCTGAAAGACAACACCATAGCACCTAACTGATTTTTGCACAATTTTGTGTGCTTTGTGATTAGCGCTACAAGGCCCAAAAGCTGGAGCTGGGGCACTAACCCGTGCTGATATGAAATAAAATATTGTGTTCTTTAAGTTGTTTCAACAAGTACTTTCATGGGTTGTAGGTTTTCATAGAAACCTATATATCTATTAACAATAGACATATCATATGAAGCGAATATAAAGGTATCCATATATGAAAGGCTGCATATGTTACAATAATTATTTTGGTTCATCAAATGATATCCCAATCCTTTATCAAAACTCTAGAAAATTATAGGTTTCTTTCTTGTTTTGGAACACAAAATTACTGCTAAATATTTAAGCGCTTCTTAGTTCTCAGAGCCATAATAGTCTAGCTTTATTAATGATAAGTTTATTATTAGGAGTTCCTAATGTATGCAACTTATTGTAGAAGAAAAATCTCTTATCTCTTAATTCCTTAGCTTTGAAAAATGCCAAAGTTAACCATGAGTCCACATCTCAGACAAGATTTACAATAGTAGAAAAGTGAAAATAAGATATTTTTGCTTTATTGATCCCTCCTAGTCATCGGCCATATTTGGAACCAACCACCAAAAAAAGACAATTTACAAAAATGCCCCCAATAGAGCACCTATTTAAAATTGCCCTTCTAAAAATCTCTTTTTAAAACTATAACTTTAATTAAAAAATATGATTTATTAAATATCTAAGTTACCCTTCTTTCTTTAATTAAAAAAGCAATTTATTAAAAGTCCAAATTACTCTCCTTTCTCACTCCCTTATATGGTGGATTACTCCAATCACAGACACGAGGTACTGGATTGTAACCTGATAGGTTCCAATTTTAAAAAGGTACCAGATTCCAACATATTTTCTTTAATACAAAGAAGCACCAACTACCTCCGGTCGTAGGCACAAGGTGTTGAATTATAACCTAGTAGGTTCCAAAGTTGAAACCTACTAGATTATAACATGTTTTCTTTGAAATAAAAAAAATACCAATCGCCTCCGATCATCAACGTAAGGTATCGGATTGTAACCTGGTAGGTTCCAAAGTTAGAACCTATCTGATTTCAAACATATTTTCTTTGAAACAAAGAAGCACCAACCGCTTTTGGTTGTTGACATAGGGTGTTGGATTATAACTAGGTAGGTTCCAACATAGTTTCTTTGAAACAAAGCACCATCTGCCCCTAGTCATTGGCATAGGGTGCTTGCTTATAACCTAGTAGGTTCTAAAGTTGGAACCTACCAAATTCTAACATATTTTCTTTGAAACAAAGAAAACCAACTGCCTCTAGTTGCTGATATAGGGTGCTAGAACTAGCTAAATTCCTTCCCAAAACCTGCCAGATTTTGTCCTAAAACCTTTTGAACATCTTTTAGATCAAAACAAAATAGATTGAATACAATTTGAACAAAACCAAAAATAACAATCTAAAACTAAGAGACAAAAATAAAAATAAAAAAATTAGATTCAGCTTAAAGCTAAAGAATATTTGACAAATGTGAGAAATTCTTAGCTGAAACCAAAAAAAAAAAAAAAAAGAAACAATGATTTTACAAGTCTGAAGATTTCAAAATTACCATATCAAAGCTTCACAAATTTTTGAAGGTATCAATGACAAAATATGTGATTTCCTCGAGGAGCAAAAATCTCTTCACTCCTTCCTAACAAAATAAAATAACATATATATAATCATCATATCTAGATCATTGATTTCCATTGTCGATGCCAAGAAATAAAATTCAATATATCAACAATCATTTGGAGTGAGTAATTATCTTCAAAAATTATTTTGTAGACTCATGATATAAATTAGATCTTTTTGTATATAAATCAAATCTTGATATATGAATAATACAGCATCCTTGTGGCTATGGCCATGACCGGCGACATAGTAATCGTTTAGCTCCCACCAGTGAAGGGTGTATTGGGAGGCCACCCAAAGGTGGAGGCAATGGAACGAAGGGGCTTTACAAAATGAAGTCTAGTTAACAATGACGTTAGCCTTGATGAAGATGATGACAGAGTTGTCCCTGGGCTACAAAGGAGTGTCACGATTCATGACCATTAATGATGATGAGGATGAATCATCGCTAAAATATTGATGTTCAATTTTTTTACCAACTCCAACCATCTTCGCTACCTCATGTTTAATGCCTTCTGAGTGACAATGTACTTGAGGCTCTATTGATCTATGTAGATCTCACACTTTTCTCTATACAAATAGTGTCACCATATTTTCAATACAATAGCTACTGCTACAAGTTCCAAGTTAAACGTTAGGTTGTTTTTCTCATGATCTCTAAGCTGTCATGATGCATATGATACCACTTTTCTTCCTTGCGTAAGAATAGCTCTTAACCCTATCTTAGAAGCATCATCATAAATCACGAAATTCCTTTGTTCTACCTCTAGAATAGTTAGCACTAGAGCACTAGTGAGCCTTCTTTTCAGCTCTTGGAAGCTTTCTTCATACCTCTTGGTCCACTCGAATTTCTTTCCTTTTTGTGTGAGAACCATGAGTGGTGCTGCTAACTTTGAGAATCCTTCGACAAAACGTTGGTAGTATACTACTAAGATAAGAAAACTATGTATTTCTATCATGTTTTTCAGAGTTGGCTACTTACTTACTGCCTCAATCATTTGGGATCCACTGAAACTCTTTCCTTAAATACCCCATGTCTTAAAAGTTGTACATTTTCTAGCCAAAATTCATACTTTGAGAATTTAGCATAAAACTGATTCTCCTTCAGCATCTATAGAGCAATCTTTAAGTGTTCCTCAAGCTTTTCCTTCACCTTGGAATAGACCAGAATATCATCTATGAAGATGATAATATACTTGTCTAGGTAGTTCTTGAATACTTTATTCATTAGATCTATGAATGCTACTAGAACGTTTAGCATTAGTCAAGCCAGATGGTATCACAAGACACTCATAGTGTCTGTAACACATCCTAAAGGCTATCTTTGGCACGTCTCCTTCTTTAATCTAGAGTTAGTGGTAAATTGATCATTGAGCAATATACAGCTCCTTTCAATTGATCAAATAGATTATCGATCCTTAGTAGCAAGTACTTGTCCTTGATGATAATCTTGTTTAGCTCTTAATAGTTGATACACAACATCAGTGTATTGTCTTTTTCCTTTACTAACAAAACTAGTGTTCCTCATGGTCAATAACTCGGGCAGATGAAACCCTTGTTTAATAGCTCTTGCAACTGCACTTGAAGCTCCTTGAATTCTACTGAGACCATTAGTATAGAGCCTTAGAAACTGGTGCTAATCTAGGCACTAACTCAATCTCAAGTGAGATTTCCTACTTTAGAGGCAACCTTGGACTTAACTTGATCTCTATAGTCTTACCCACTAGGTTGGTTAGGGATCTAATACATCCACTAGCCAACATCTTGCTTGCTTTCATCATGGATAAACTCTTCTTTTTCCTCAGGGGGCTTGAATATGAATTTTTGGAGTCCTCAGTTGATGGAAACATTGTACTTTCCTAAGAAGTCCATCCCCAAGCTAATGTTGTAATTGCTCATATCGATAATGATTAGGTTTATGTACAACTTTCTAACTTAAATAATTATTGAAACATTCTATAATCAAGAACTAGATAGTAAGATCTCCCCAAAGGGCGAAACAATCCTAAAGAGTTGACTTATTCTATCTTCTACACTATCTATATGCTTAGCAAACTTAGATGATGGAAATGAATGCGTTGCTCCAGAATCAAATGAAGCATAAGCATCTTGTTTGTTTACAAGAAGCTGGCTTGTCTCTGCCATGGAAGTTCCAGCTTCTGCATCATTCCTAGTGTTCATATAGATATAGGCATAGGGTTCTAGGGCTTCCAATCTCCTTTGAGAAATCAAAGGCCCATCAATCTTGGTTTATACTACATGCAACTAGTTTCCTAGAGTTCTCTGTTGATTTTGACATGTTTGATTTTGAGGGTTGGAATAACACTACTTAGCAAAGTAGCCTTCCTTGTCATAAATGTAACAACTATTTGTCCTAGCTCTACACTCCCTAAAATTATTCTTTCCACACTTAAAGCAAGTGGGGCAGTTGTTGTTGCCATTTCCACTGTTATTCTTCTTTTAAGACTGACCTTTCTGATTGCCATGGTTGTGATTCCCCTTCCTTTTGTTATTGTTTTGACCTTGCTGCTTATTTCCATGGCTTGAGTTATTTCCCTGACTTTTCTATTGAGATTTTGAGTTCTATTGTCCTTTGGGCTTTTGCTCTTTCTTGCCCTTTAAAAAAATTTTCCCTTTCCTCCTTGTTTTGAGTTACATAGTAATCAACACGAATTCCTAGACCAATGCAATCTTCTATAGACTTAGCTATTTGCTTCCACTACTAATCACTATAGCGAGGTTAACTTTGAATATCTTCATCATCCTTCTTATTTTCTCTCGCTCTGTGCTCCTTATGTGTAGGCAGAGGCAGGCTAACTACTTAAACTTTTATACCACATCTACCACTGGTAGGTTCAAAAATTATTAAACTCATCCTCTTAGGCTGCCATGTTGTCTAAATTAAGGTACATTTCTTTGAACTCATCAATGAATTCTTGCCAGGTCATTATACTAATATCCCTTTTCAATTCTACTATTAGCCACCAGTGAAGAGTGTCCTTTTTAAGCATATGAGGCACATATGACTTTCACTTGGTCATTCAACCTTATAAAGTCCAAGACCATTTGAACATTAGTTAGCCAACTGTTAGCTTCTATAGGATCCCTAAAGCCATTGAACTCTGGTGCCTTTATACACCAAAATTTTCCAAGATAGTATCCCAACGCACATCTGCTCTTGGTTGGCATTTTGTCCCTCAACTATTTCTAGGCCAATCAAGGCAAGCGGCGATTCCTAATTGTTCTAACCTCCTACTGCAAGAGGGTCCTCTAGTGCAAGCAGATTCTCTTGAGCTTTTGGCCCTCCAGTTGGAGGGGAGTTTCATTGTGCTAACTGCTTATGCAGAGCATTCATCTCCTATTGTTTGGCTTTCAACTATTGACTCATTTCAGTAATTTATGTCATCAAGTTAATTTCATGCAGCTCTCAAGCCGCTTGTGCTCATAGTCAAACCATTTAACTATCGTTAAGTGGAGAAAGTTACATAAATTCTATGTTTTTCATGTGTATGGAAGTTATTTTATTTTATATAAATTGTGGTCATTCATGAATCACATAATGAAAAGTAGCACAGGGAATCATAATCATTGCATCTATGATATCATATTATCACAAACTTTTAACAAAAGTGTCAATAGTGTGTATCACTTCCTATAGTATCATATGCATACACATATATATAGAACAATTGTATAATAATATTTGCTAGAAGTGGACTAACACTTCCTATAGTGACATATACAAGTCTCCTTGGAGTGTCTATCACTTCCCATAGTGCATCAAAAGGCAAAATAAGATCTAGTAAAAGTGATCTATCATTTCTCACAGTACATCAAAACAATGGTACTATAAAAAAAATAGAGTAAGAAATGAAGGTCTTTATCCATTAGACAAAAGTCTTGACTCTACATCTAACTTGACATCAATGAACTCGTCATTCTCAAATATCTTGTACTTAGAGGAATCCTCCTCCTCAATGAACTCATCATCACTCATCAGGATGACATGTTTTGGTGATAGCTGATCATCATCGTCATTGTCCTCTCTTGGTATATAATCTAGGAACGGATCATTATCGTCATCATCTAAGAAGTGCCTATCTACTGCCTCCTGATCTTGCTGTCTTATTGTTGTTACCAAGTTTGCTTGGAGCTATTGTTGTATTCTATGCAACTCCTCCCACCATAAACACTTTCGGATTAGAAATGTTGGATATGAGTTCCAAATAAGGTATGAGCTCTCAGATGTCCTATGGCATGCCCCCTAGACTAAGGCATATACCTTAACAAATGAAACTGTAGGCAAGATCTTAAGTAACATCGCGTCTCAAAAGTGCTGATAGTAGTGCACCATGGACTCTTCCTCATAAGAGTCCCATAAAGCAACAAGGGCCTCATAGTGTCTAATCTACATGTCATCCTAAATGTGAACATCCTATACTCCTTTGGGACCTGAACCACACTATAATGCATCAGCCCAAACTCTGCTCTCAACTGCTCCCTAAATCCTTTCTAACTTCGACACTAGTGAGCCACCATGCTAAGGTATGGCCTTAAATCCTTGTAATAGCTAAAGATTCCCTTAGTTTGTCCTCAATATGACAAAGATCGAAGATCCCCTTGAGGTCACTAAACCACTCCATCAGTAGATATGGCTGGCGAAGTCTAAAAAAGCTATCGAGTACCATATCCCAAAATGCTATAGTGGCTCTACAGTCATCATCTATGTATCTCGGATCTACCAACATAGCCATACTTTACTAGAGGATAATAAGATATAATTTAACATTAAAACATAACTTAACTATATATATAAATTCTAACTTACTTGGACTTATGGCGAAGCAGACGCGTGACAATGTGAAGTTGGATAGGAAGATACCGGCTCTGATACTATTGTAACGACCCCTAACAATGTGGCCATTATTTAAGTACTTAAACATATACTTATTAAAATTACTTCAAATGTATGGAACAATTAAAAACACTTAAATAACCATGACAATTAATTTTTTATTTAAACTATTTTCACTTTTTGATACAACAGAAATTATAACATATTATACCAACATAATAACCATCCAAAACATACATATTATAAGAGTCATATTGTTTACATATAATTTAAAATTCATAATTAACAAAACTATTTGACAAATTAAAAGCACACGGTAGATGTTTCCCAATCTCCATATGGATCGTTCGTCGCTATGTCACTATCTATCAAACGTTGCTGGCATGTTACATACTTACAATATAAACATTCATGGATGAGCTTTCGCTTATCAAGTAGGAACTATGTCTCACAAAATAATTGAAAGTATGTCATAACACCCACCTAATATTAGTTCGTAATCGCTTATCAACGTCTAAATTTTTGTGTTGAAACATAAGCCTTTTAATAGGTTGAGACGTTGTATAACACCCACCTAATATTAGTTTAAAATACATAACATATTGATATTAAATGTTGTTACTGATTTTTTTACAATTATAATATTAAGCACATAAGGTTAATGTAAAAGTATGAGAAAATTCAAACCTTTGAAATTCTTTGTATAACTTTACTTTACAAACTTAAACTAGCTGATGTTATATTCACAATATAATATATATCTTAAAAATAAAATCAGCAATGTCATAATTTTAGCCTCTAAAGGCATTCAAAAGAAAGTAATAGTAAAAAGTCCTAAAACAGGTCAACTATGTCCATATATACAAGTCCACAAGTTTAGAGGAGAGAGCCAACCAACTATCTAGTATCCTACTATTGATGTTAAGAATTATCCTTGCTGCATCACCATAACTAAGTGAGCTTATACCCAGCACGTAGAATTAATGTGTAACATTAATGACTATGTTGTGAATGATCCCATATAAATCACGCTTTTTTTTCCTCTGGAAACTTACACTGTACCTGTTTTGCATAAAACATAACATGTGCACGATTTTTCTTTAGGGCTTCCTATAATAGGTTGGTTTCCTTTCATCAATTCCTTTAGACCATTAATGTCGTCATATGGCTTCCTACACTACAAGTCTTCATCAAGAAAGTCTCCATTGAGAAAATAATAAGGTCGATATGTCTCCATCGAGACAACGTATCAAAATTGTATGTCCCCATCGAGACAACACAGTGGAGCAGCCTCCATTGAGACTAACTCAAGTAAATATACCACTCCGTCACAAGTAGCCCATAAAACTTCATAAAACTTCTTCCTATATGCTTCAACTTTTAAATTAACATTTTGGGTACAATGTCTTTAATATATAATGCATCATTGCATAATGCTCAAAATCAAAACATGCTCATGTTACTTATGCTCCATAAAGTCATAACCATACATACAAACATGTACAACATTTATGGTGATACAAGTGAAATTCTACTTACCTCATATTATGGAGCAATATAGATTATTGTTAGGGTTTTCCTCTTTAGATCCAATGTTTAATCCTTCTGAAAATAGGTGTTTATTTTTCATTATAATCGATTAAATATATACTAGTTTCTTAAGTATTAATGAGCTCATTTCAAGTTTAAAATTAAACTTAAACAAAAGAAAGACTAAGTCCCCTCAAATGTGTCATTTGTAACCTTATTGTTTCCTCAATAAATCCACTATGCTACAACCATATTGAATAGGAAGAAAGATGGTGAAAACTAAAACTAAAAGTTCTTCTTTTAAACCTCTTAACATTTCCATGTATTTCCTAAAATGAAAAGGAGTTAGCTTATAAAAATATTACTAAGAATAGCAATTTTAGTAAAAGTCATAAAATCATGTAATGTAAAGGATAAAATATGAAACTTAATCCCAAAAGTCCTTTAAAGTATGAAAAAATATGAACATTGGTAACATGGCAAAACTAGTTAGTTTTAAAGGAAAAAGTTGAGTTTTTGTTTCTAAATGGTTCAAAACTTCTTCTAAGAATTTGGGCAGTATTTCCCCTTAATTTTTAACACTACCCAAAGTATAAAATTCATCAAAACAAACTGCAAACAAAACCAAGAGCCTAGGGTATTCACAAGACCATAAACAACCCCAAATTCTCTAAAATTCACATAATTCCAAAACTTTTCATTACAATAGCCAAATCCTTTTTTATTAGATCAGTTTTCTATGATTCCTAACCTTAAATAGTATTAAAATTATGTTATGTTATGTCCCAAAGTCTATTTATATAACCAAAGAAGAAAAACCTAAAAAATAGTTCATAAATTCTCACCTTAGTGAAACAATTTGAACTTTTCACCTCCAATTTCACTTTTCCCACTTCAAAAGAATGAAACCATGGCTTATGGTCTTTCTAAGCACTTTAAATAAACCCTAGAATTGTTAAAAGAATCAAATTGTAGGTTTATCTTCTATCTTGAAAGATTGAAACTAAAAACCATAAAATCAAACTTACCTTGACTAGTTTATGTTTTTTCTCTCTTATCACCATTCAAACCTAGACCAAGACACTTGGAGATGAGCTTATCTTCTTGAATCCTAACTAGAAATGGAATATTTCTAAATAGAAGGGTCCGACTTAGGAGAAAGTGAGCTGAAATGAGCTCACTTACTGGCTTAATTCCTTTCAAAGTACCACACACACACCTCAAATTACTAAACACTTAAGTATTCTCTTATTAGCTTGACTAGTGTTCCTCTTTTGTAGCTTACACATCAGTCATTTAGTGTCTCAAGCACTCATACACAACCCTAATTAAAAGCTAAACTATAGCTACCCATTTAACTCACTAACTTAGGTGTAATCGCTCATACGATTTTCAGTATGCCGAAAATATTAGTCTCTAAAGTTTGATATTTTTTCACCAAAACTTTACCAAATTTTCTAAACCTCTATCAAATACACTCAAACATTGGCTAACATGATTCCTGGCTTAATTCCCAATGCATTGAGGCCTTAATTGAGTCTATAAACTTTAATACCGAAAAGGTCACTTATTTAGTGTTTAAAGGTAAACTTACCACCAAAACACATATCATCTTCTTATAAGAGACCTTGTATATTCTTACTAACATTCTAAGAGATTCCTTACTTATCATAAAGTCTCCTTTAATCATTATTTTGAACATATATATAACTTCACTTCACATAAAAGTGGCATTTTCAACATAAATAGCCTTAAAACCATCATTGAACTCCTAATTTCAACTTATCCATTATAATTGTATTTCAAACACCATTAGAATTCACTTTTCATTCTTTTCCAAACTGGATCTATCTTTAGGAAGTCTAAGTCATTTAACTATACATTCAAATGTAATTGTACGGAACATACTTTGAAAATAATATACACTATTAATATAATGAAACACATCTCAAATGATTATGAAACATTATATAATGCAATTAATGTCACAAAATCATACAATGCATTGGCAAACAACTATGTGAGAATATTGGGCATTACATGTTGGTACGACACTCAAACTTAATCTTGTTCTTAAAGGTTTCACTAGACTTATTAGTGATTATGTAGTATGATACGGCATCACATACTATAACTTAAAGTATAAACATGCATTTAAAATTTTTATAAAACATCTGAAACATTTGATTTAGAAACTATTTAAAATGTAGGTGAGATTCCTACTCATTTATTTTCCAGCATTAGAAATTACTAATTCGCCAATGGTTCCTATCCACTGCTTGTTAAATTTTCTATAGAAACATCCATTAAGAGTGTAAAAATAATTTATCTTATGCTACTTAATTTAGCATAATCGTAAAGGAACATATTCCTTTCTTAGAACATACTTTTCTTTATTAAGAGACCCTAAAATCATTATTTTTATTACAAGTATTAATTGATTAAATCCTCATAATTCTAGTTTTCTTTAATTGCCTTTATTAATTTATGCTAAGATTGGTAATTAATTAATTTAGTAATTAATCAATTATCTCATCATTAACTAAGTCTAAATAATTTTAATTAATTAATTTAATGATCCATGAATTAAGTTCTTAATAAAAATTTCCTTATTACACTTATTGAGATCGTAATTATGTTGAGACCTAATAAGCCTAAAAGGGTTCTTAAAGCATTCCATATACTATATCGTTCGAACTTTGATCTAATGGGCCTCTTGAACCAGTACAAATGTTGGACCCATGTCTAGCGTTGTAATCCTAAGTGCCTAGTGTATTGGGCTTCTATAAATCCCAAACAAAAGTTCATTTAAAGTTTAGAGGAAAAATCATATTCATATAACTAAAGTTTCGTATTGAAGATTGTACTTAAAATAGCATCCAAATTTAGTAAAATAGTAAACTGTAGACTCACGTAGTTTTTTTAGTGCTACAATTTCTTTGTTAACTGTAGTATAGAATTCTACCGTTTAACGAGCGTTTGTTTAAAAACGAGTACCGAGAGGTACGATTTTAGTTAGTTTTAAGAGTCACTGTAAATGACATGTTAGAAATAGTTTTCTTCAAAATTTCTTCACGAAAGTTTCTCATTTTAACAAGGTATAAAACTTTCATGCTTATAACAATTCATTATATGTTTTTATCATATTCGTTTTTGGTAATTTTTGCAAACTTTACTGATGAAACTTGTTTCTAAAATATTTCAACTGTTTTTATTAATCCTATTTAAAGTCTAGTTTAGGGACAGCTTCTTACAAAATTGTATTCAGGAAAGTTACTTATTTCATCAAAATATAAAATTTTCATGTTTTGCAAATATTATAATTTAGACTTTTCCAAGGCCATTTTCGTTAAAAGTTGTTTTTACAAGTTAAAATAGGAAGCCAATTAAATCCATCGAAAACTATATTACAGAAGCAAAATTTCAAATTTTTGTCTTCACAATATTTCTTTGGTTTGTTGAGATTTAAAATTTTAATGTTTCACAAAAATTATGATTCAACCTTGAAATGGCCCAAAAGTGATAAAACAATCACTGCCCCCATTTGACAGTTTTGTAAAAATATCCATAACTATATTTTAGAGGCAAATTGTTAGTCTCATCAAAATCTAAAACTTTCATTTTCTGCAAAAATTGTGACTCGGACCCGAACAGCCCAAATCGACCAAAACAACATATGTAGTTTTTTCATTGGTTGGGCAGTTGTGAAAAAGGGCTCGAAAACCCATTCTTGAGTCGAAACTACATCTTTTCTCAATCATAGAGATTTGTTCAAAGCGTCAAAATTTAAAAGTTTCACGTTCAAGAAAAGTTCAGAATCAAAATCTTAGGGTGAGTTCAAAGTAAATAGGAAAAATTTCATCAACCATAAATTATACCAAAACTAATCTAAAGCATATCCAACTCTCATAAAACTAAACATCACTACATCAAAACATAATAACAGTTATAAGAACTTATTACATGTCATTTCTTCACATAACTATAAACTAAACTAAAGAAAAACATAAACTTTATTCAAGCTTAAAATAGAATTTTTGATGGCTCTAGCCATTTCTCTTTCTTAGAATTTTTTTACTTCTCTTTCTTAGAATTTTTTTGGGTACTGAGTTATAGTGTGAGGAAAGGAAGAAAATTTTGATAGAATGGCTATATAGGAGCCGGTTTTGGCCTAGAGAAAATGAGAGAAAGGAATGAAAAAAATGCCAACTTTGAACTATGTCTCCATTTATAGACAAATTGCTAATTGGTCTTAACTCTTAGTTGTGTTTAATTAAGCTCTTGGTTAAGCTTAATTGAACTAAACTTTAGGTTAAGGGAAGTTAATGGTTGGCGCCATACTAAAGAAAAGGGAGATGCAAAATGGCATCTCATGATGGGTTAAAGGACACTAATCAAATCTAGTATAAATCAAGTTTAAGGTCTTGTACTTGAGTTTATCCTTAAAGATTTCCTGCACATAGCTATAATTTGTACTAGCTGGAGGTGACTAACATAGCTTACAGGAATTTTAGTTTCCGACGAGCGCTTTCTCACTATTTACTTCTAGTTTGACATTAATCTCTAAATAAATTGATACCGATATTAACTTTTAATCGGATAGTAAAATTGGACTGTTTTGCCTTAAAAGTGTTTCTAGACTAATTAAAATCTAAACTTGACTTTTTCGGCACTTAACCTCAGTAATAACATAGTTTTTGATAGTGTCAATTCCTTAGCTTGAATAGTATTTTTCTAGCGTAATTGCTACTCACATAACTCTGATTTTTAATTAATTGGCAACTAAGGACTTGTAAAGTGTTAAAGTATTTTTCAATACACTACTAACATCATACTACAGTTGAAAATTCATACAAGAAAAACTATCAAGTTATTTACGAATTAAAATTTATTCCACCTTAAATCACAATGAGAATTATCAACCAAGTTATTTAATCTCAAAAAGTTAATAAATTTAACTTTAAAATTTACTATAGAATTTTAAAATACTTATATTAATTCATCCTTTGATCACAAAAATTCATGCATGATATTTTCTAAGAAAATCCTTAAATTAAATATGTAAATTGCATTATTTAATTATAGGATTTTCTCAGTCATTACACATCAAGCTCCATTTATTAGTTCTTGACCTCTCCATGTAGAGATGTCAATTGGGCCAGGCCGCCTAACAAGCACAATGGCACAGCATGAAAAATTTTTGGGTAGGTACAAAACAGCATGAGATTAGATTGGACTAGCCTAAGCACGGCACAAGATGGTGGGCTATGTCGAGCTCATAGTTTGGGCACATGGGACGAGCATGACATGACTTAACAAAAAGCACGAACACGGCACAAGCATGACATAACATGACACGACCCATTGAGTACGATGGGTTTGCACGATGAATATATTACTTTTATTTTTAACTATGTAGTTTTACTGATAACATTACAAAGTTCTCAATAATTAAAAAATTTGCAATCCCCATAAATATAATTAATTGACTTCCTCTTAAAAATATCAATTGATTTAAATTAGTGTTTTTTATTTTTAGGATCTCAATGGCCAAAAAAATGTGTATAACATAATATAAAAACTAACCATTGCTAACCTTAATTACTTTTTGACAACTCTCTGTTTTAGCTTAACAAGTTGAAATAATTTACTTTCTTTTTTGTATTTTTTTTTGTTTTCTGTAAATGTTAAGGGACTTGAGTATTGGACTTCTAGTGACATCAAGTTTTTTCTACTTGATAATAATATATGAAGTTTATTTTTATTTGGATAATATTATTACTTGAAAAGTATTATAAATAAGAATTTAAAATCTGTGGGCTACTCCAATGGTTTATTGCACCTGGCACAATAAAAAGGACAAACACGACATGGTAGGAGCACGAGATGTGGTTGGGCCTATGGGCTGCGTTGAGCCAATATATTTTAATCTTGGGCTGGCACAAAGCTTTGACAAGTCAGATTGGGCACAACATAAAACACACTCAGGCCCAACCGATTATGGCTAGATCGGAATGGTACGATTTGACCGACATCACTATCTCCATGTTCATTCTCAAGTTGGGCTCTTGTTTCTTGCTAGAGTCCTTAATGTCTTGTTTGTTTTATGGATTCAACTATAATTCAAAATTTTTTGCTACCTTGCTTTCTACTTAAACATTCTATTCAAACTTATAAACCAAACAACCTCCAAATTTTTCCAACAACTACTTGACTTCTATGCTAAATTTCCTATCAAAGACTTTGATGACGCTCAAAAAGTCGAAGTCTTCTGCTCTCCCCCATTTCTATATCCTTATTGGGCTCTACCAAGGCCTTGGAAACATGTTGTGGGAGCTCTACCTTCTAAGCAATTTCTTCACTTGTAATGTTGCACCCATATTGAGCAATTGTTCTAACCTTATTTCACTCTACAGGAGATTCAATTTTCTTACCCAATCATCATTCTGAGGTTGGATTCACTCCCCATGATATGTTGATCGAGACTTTGATAAAGCCCAAGAAGTTGAAGATTGTAAAGGAGATTGAGAAAATTAGGAAGAAAATTTTTTCTCTTTATTTTGAGATTTTATTTAAAATTTTTTGGATTTTTGGATTTAATTTTTGAAATTTATTGAGATAAGTGTCGGTATTTAAATAAAATGGCTGGTTGAAAGGTCCTTTTCTGTAAATATTTTTAAAAACTAATAAAGAATATTTTGAATTTTAAAATACTGAGGAACAAATGTAATATTTTGTAATAGCTAAAAGAAATACAAAGCGTTAAGAGAAATGTTTTGATTATTTTTCTCTTTAACAAGAATGGTACTTTTTTTTTTATATAGATAATCTCACATCAAGTTCGTTTAGGAAACATATTAGAACTTAAAGTTTGAACTTAAATAGTATAGCATGTGAAAACTTTACTATATAGCAAACTTTTGCTTTTCCTTGTAGCATGTGTGAACTTTATACTATAGCAGTTGGAACTTATTATTTCTAATGTGTTTCCAAAACGAACTCATCAAGGTTAGAACTTTTGGTTACACACTCTCCCACACTCACCCAACTACTTAAGCTAGACTCAATTGGCAACAATGGTGGTACTTGTTTATGTGGACATAGGAATAGTTGTACCAGTAAGAAAAATAGAGTTTGGTCAGCGTAATTTCGAGTTAGGCAATAATTCTCTTTAAAAAATATGAAATTGGATTTCATTTATTAGGAATAGAACCCATATATATATTTTTGAAATAAGTTATTACAGTTACGAGAATAAAAAACAACTTGTGCATTGGTAATTGCTCACAACAGGTCTCTTATAGCTAAAACAATCCTCGCTATTCAAGCCAAACTCGTTGTTGTTGGTAAGGGAAGCAACAATCTCTTTTGTATCTCTATTCACATTGGCCACATCGTGTCCCACCACCATATGATAAGAACCCTTTTCTATTGAAAAATCATTCTTTTGACTTTTTAAAAAAATTAATGGACAAAACTGGAAATAAGGTAATATCTAATTGGATTCCTGTTCGTTACAAGTCCAGGGCCAAAAGTAAGACGGATTTCAAAAAAAAGAATAAAAAATAAGACAATCCTTTCCAAGGGTGTTCGTGGATGGTTTATGCCTTTTTTTTTTACTCCAAACCATCGATCAAACCAATTATTTTTGGACGATTTGATATTTTTTATAAAAATTAAACCAAACCAAATCATTCATGAATGGTTTATAGGATTTGGTTTTGGTTGTTTGAACTTAAAGATTGAAAATATTTTCAACATTTAATAAAAATTATTTAATGTCAAAAAATTCCCTATTCAAAATTTTAATATAAACGAAGAATCAAACTAAAAAGTCACAATAATACAAATTAATCAAACTTCACCAACGTCAAACTATTGTAGTCCTGTATGTTGGTTATTTAAATTTGGTTTTGTTTCTCCAGACGTTGAAGAGCGATGCATGACGTTGTTTTAATGTAATTAAGAGAAAGCCTAATTATGTAGTGTGGAAAGGTTGATCATATATGTGTAAAAATTCTTTTAATGACTAATAAAAATAACATATAAAAATAATAAAAATTACCTCATATAAAAAATATGTTGAAGTTGAAAAATTATATATAGGATGATTTGATGGGTGGGTTGGAAGTGGTTTAGATGGGACGGTTTGGGGAGTCCAAACACTTACGATCGGTTTGGATTAAATGAATAAATATTATTTGTAATTAAAAGCATTTTGGAATAAATGAATAAATAACTAACAATTTGAACATTTTATGTATTGATAATAGTCCTCACATTACTTTCATTATAATGATTAACTATTTAAGCAAACATGTGATTAGTGATATTGTAAGCAAATATTAGCATTGGGCCTATACGAAGTTTATATGCAATATAGGTAAAAAACCAAGATCAGTAGTCTATATTATATAGTCCATAGTCTATTATTTACTTGGCCACTTTACACATGACAAGGCTTTAATGAAAATCTGTTTAACTTGGGAGGTGCTTTATCTAGACTATCAGAACAGATTACTTCATAGCAGACATAATAATGTGGTAGACCTAGTGACGGTCGCACACTATATTGGACCTAAAGTGCCATTAATTTAAGGGCAAAGCACAAGATGCCTCTCTAAAGGATCACCTTTCCATTACTACCCTCCTAAAAATCTCATTTTAAAACTACCCTTTTAATTAAAAAGATTATTTATTAAAAGTCTAAGCTACCATTCCTTCTTTAGTTAAAAAAGATGAATCATTGAAAGTACAAATTACTATTTTTTTCTCACTCTTTCATGTGGTAGATTACTCCAATTGTTGGCATAGGCCATCGGAGCAAAATCCACCAGGTGCCTATGTAGAACCCACTAGGTGTTGATGTAGAACCTACTAAATTCTAGGGAAAATTTTGCAAATGAAAACCACTTTTCATGTTAGCAGATTTCGAAGTAGGACCTGGCAAATGAAATTTAACTTTCACTCTGCAGATATCAAAGTGGAAACCACCAGATTTTGGAGCAAAACCTGGCAAATAAAAACTACCTCACTCAGCAAATGTTGGAGTAGAACCTGTGAAGATTTGAAGCAGAATCTAGCAGGTTTTGAAGTAGAACTTGGCAAATGAAAACCACATCTCACTTTGTAGATGTCAGAGCAGAAACCACCAAGTTTCAAGGTGGAACCTTCCAGGTTCCAAATCAAAATCTAGTAAATAAAAATTACCTATCACATTAGCAGATGTCGGCATAGAACCTGCCAGGTTCTCGGGTGGATGCTGCCAAGTTTCGTTGCAAAATCTAGTAGGTTTCATAGAAGAATTTGGCAAGTGAAAACTATCTCTCACTTGAAAGATGCTGATGCAAAACCCGCCTGGTTCTTGAGTAGAATCTGTCAAGTTTTGGAGCAGAATCTAACAAATGAAAACTACCTCTTACACAGTAGATGTCAGATCAGAACACGCTAGATTTTAGGACAGAATTTGGTAGGTTTTGGAGCAAAACTAGGCAAATGAAAACTATCTTTCACATTGACAAGTGCCAATACAAAGTTGGTTAGGTGCCGAAGTGAAATCTAGTAAGTGCCAAAGCAGAATGTGCCAAGTGCCAGAATGGAACCAGCCAGGTGCTGGAGCGAAATCTGGTTGGTTCTACAGTGGAACTTAGCAAATAAAAACTACCTATCAAATTTCCTATAAATTTCATGATTAGAAGATCGCTATACAACTTATAATAATCATTTATTCTTATAAAATAAAGAAAATCACAAAACAACAAACACATCATACTTTCTTATCATGTTCAATCTCTCTTTGACAATCACCAGCATGGATAATCGGAATGAAATCTAGGAAGTAATGGAGTAGAATCTACCAGATTATCTTATTTTTTATTTTCAAACAAAAAAAAATACAAATAAGCAAACACAAAATCTAATCAAAATATCAATTATCACCAGTAACAATCAAAAATAAAATAAAATGGCATTGATGAACAAATTTTCAAATCAAATAATTTCCAATAAGATTAATCAAAAAAATTCAATGGTAAAAATAAATTCAAATAAAATGTCAAACACAAAACTTCAATAAAACTATATACCCAACTTCAATTTCGAACAAAAAAAGACTACCACAATTGAAGCTCTTTACTTTTTTATGGTCAACAACCGCAACCTTGAGTGTAATGTTGATGAAATTTGATGCAGTGTGAATGAAGGGAGACAAAAGGACCAGTCAAGTGGGCATGCCGTACTCTGATCGATTGACTGGACAGAATTTGCTGACGTTGGGTATTCGGCCGAGTGTTGCTAATTTCAAATTTAAGCCACTTTTAAAAACTAGATTTGTTTCCTTGTTTTTCTAACAGTTTATAGTTCCAAATTTATGATATTTTATTTTCAATTTAGGATATTTATTATTTTTAGTTTTCAATTTCAAATAGGTTTGATTTTTTATTTTCTAATTTTTGGAATAATTTATTTTCCTTTTTTATTTGTACTTTTCTATTACTGTTTGGGACAATTCAGGCTATAAATGTGCTAGTCCTATCATATGTAATAAGGTGAAAATTTTATTAATAAAATTAGTGCTCTTCATTGTTTCAATTTTCTTGGTTTTCTTTATAATCAACAAATGATTGACGCCTATTATCCTGGTATTTTGAGTGAATCAACAAGTTTTTAGAATTTCTTTCTTCTAGTATTCAGATTGAATAAATAGAATTTTTTGTTATTTATAGAGAATCAATGGATTTTAATAGTTTATCATTTTTCCTATTTTTTCTTACATTTTCGCTACATTAGTTGGTATCAGAGTCGAACTTCCTTACACTGATTTTTTTTGCTATGTCGCCTTCTCGTAGCCTCAATGCTTATGCCTTTGAAAAACTCGTCTGTGTCTACGAACGCATGGTCAAACAACTTCCTACTTTAGGTGAGAAACTTGATGCTCTTACCCTTCCTTGAGAGTGCAAACGATGAAGTTGATGATGAAGAGGAAAATTTTGAAGGCAAGGACATAAATGAAGATTTTTAATTCTTGCCCACTTTTTTACGAACATTGTGATGAAGAAGATATCTTCATTAACGATGAAGACAGTAGCAACGAATTCACTTGTGGTCCAATCTTTGATGAGAGTGATAGAGAAGATGGCGATCAAATAATTATTTTTGATCAAATCTTTGATAATGAAGAAGAAAAAATCATGCCTATTGTCTCAATTCACTATTTGACGACATCGAAGATGACAATGAAGAAGATTTAGTTTTAGATTCTCCCTTAGTCGTCGACAAAGATTTTGCTTTTTCTTAGTGTTTCCTTTCTGACATTCCTTTCCATACAATGGTTCTCAACCTAATTGTGTTTAAATTTGATGTGATTGACTTTATTTATCCTATCAGGAAAAAGGATCGCGTCCATGAGTTTGATAAATTTCTCTCTCCCTAGGTGGTTCATTATGAATTCATGAAGCACAATTTTCTCTCTTTATATCAATTGAAGCCACTTCAGCTTCGAGGATGAATCTCTCCATCCTAAGAAGGAATATTATAGTGTAAAAGAAAGGAAACAAAAGGACTGGTCAACCAGCCTTATCGTGCTCCGGTCCACTAGCAGGACGAGATTTGCTAATGTTAGATATTTGGCCGAGTATTGTTGATTTGAAATTTAAAGCACTTTTAAATAAAATTTATGTATTTTTACTAATATTTTATTATTCTAAATTAACGATATTATACTTTAAATTTAGAATATCTAAGATTATTATTAGTTTTCAATTTCAAATAGCTTTTTTTTTGTATTCTAATTTCCAGAATAATTTATTTTCCTACTTTTACTTGTAGTTTTCTATTACTGTTTGAGAAAATTTAGGCTATAAATGTGATAGTCCTATCATATGTAATAAGATGGAACTTTTATTAATGACATTAGAGTATTTGCTCTTTGGTTTTCTCGTTTTCTCAATGTTTTTTAAAATCGAGTTATTGATGCCTATTGTCTTGGTATTTTGAGTGCATTAGCATATTTATAAAGTCCTTTATTCTGATATTCAAATTGAATCAATGAAATTTTCTAGTATTGATAGAGAATCAATAAATTTTAGGAGTTTATCTCTTTTCTTATTTTGTCGTATACTTCCACAACATTCCATTGTAGTCGTGCCTAATAGATAATGTATGAATTTATTGACCTCAGCTTTTATTATAGATCTACTTTTCAATTTCATTTCTAATGAATCATGATCATTGAAGTAAAAAATAAACTAAAAATAGAAGAAAATGGTGTATTATGATGAGGGTCAGAAATGTAGAAACTATTCCCGTAAAACAGGGAATAAAAGTTTCGTAAACACAAAATAAAAAAAAAAAACTGTCTCCATATTTTATGACCCATATTTTTGGTCCATATTCATAACTACTGCCTATATATTTCACATATGTTCTTCATTTGCTCCATGATGGAAGGAGCAAAAAAAAAAAAAACAGAGAGAATTTTTTTTTCATAGAGAACGTTTGGGTCCCTGGTTTCCTCTCGGTTCTCATTTTCTTACACCATCACCGGCTGAGATTGAGGAGGGACTAGAAGCTCCCAAGCATTGTTATGATGTGTCTCAGACGGAGGGAAGCAGTCACAGAGAGCTTCTTAGACCACTCTACTTCAATGGCAGGAGGTACAAAAAATTTACGTTTCCGCTATGATTTTATATGCTTTATGCTTCCGCATATAAATTTAGTGCTATCAGTTGGCATCAGAGTCGACGAGAACTCTGCCTTGAAGCTTAGAGCAGTATATAGTTGCTGGAAAAACATACCCGTTTTAAAATTTTTTATTTATTGGGTTTTTTAATTTGGAGTTTTTTCAATAAAAATAAGGTTAAAAATCATTAAGATATTTGATTTCTAAGTTTTCTGCAATTTGAAACGTCAAAAAGGGTGTCCGAAATGCTTAGAAACTGTTGGGTTTCATACCGGGTCGTAACTGGGTCAAGAAGACCTGGCTAGACGTTAAAGATGACTCGAAACAACACGTTGTTTTGAATTTTAATCTCAGCCCACAGAAAAAAATGACATGTCGTTTTTGCCATCCATGCAAAAGCGATGTCGTTTTTATAAAGCTTATGAATCGTTTTCTGACAAGAAAATGACATGTCGTTTGAACAAGGACAGGGGAAACGACGAGTCACTTAAGTGAAGGCGCGTTTCAACTAAATGAAACAGCATGTCGTTTCAGGGTTTAAGGCCTAAAACGACATGTCGTTTGAAGGGCAAAAAAATTCAAAAAAAAAAAAGAAAGAGAGAAACTCCAAAATTAAAAAAAAAAAAAAAGTATTTTTTCCAAAATTCGTATTTCAATAATTTGGGAAAATTTTTCATAAAATTTATAGATTGAAATATTTTATGAAATATTTTCATAATATTGAAATATTTTGTGAAATTTTCATAATATCCACAATTTAGATATTTTTATGAAATTTTTCATACTATAGGATAATTTATGAAAAATTCATAATTTTGAATATTCATAACTTTGGTATATGTTATGAATATGATATAGTTTTATGTGGATATAATTTTGTAAATTTATGTACATATACTGTTCATTATGTGTAATTCATGATTTTAATTATACAAACAATATTAAGTTGTGTAATTTAATACAATTAAAATTTTGGATAATAATGTGTTAGATTATGCTTTTTGGATGTATAATTTTAATTTATGCATAATGAATGTTAGTACATAAATTATTGGTTCTTTTTTCATAGTTAATAAAATTGCATTAAGTTTATGCAATTTACTATGAACAAAATTATAGAATAAAATGTCTAGTGATCCATATAATTTTATTATTAAAGTGTAGCCACAGCAGCTTTAATTATATAAAATTATATATTAAGTGGTTTATGATCACATTTAGAAAAATGACATTGATTGTAATTAATCATAATTGATATAATAAATTTTATCCCACGGGAACTTTTATTATATTCATGTGATTAATTAGGATAAAATATCAAATTATATTTCTTAATTTACCCACAAGGATTAAGAAAATGAACATGATTCGGTAGTTTTGTCATAAAGTTATGTGAATCTAATTGAATTAAAACTTTAGTCCACTGGTAAGTTTTATGTCACTAGATTCATAATTCTAAAGAAGGTAAATTTGATAATTTATCATAAAGTTAAATGAATCTAATCTAATTAGAGCTTTAGCCCATAGGTAAGTTCTATGTCGCTAGATTCATAAAAAAAAAAAAAATCATGTTTACATTGGTAAAACATGATATAAGTTTATTAGTCTCAAAAATTATGAAATGTAAGCATGAAATTCTTGTTGCAGCTTATGACCTGTGAATTACTCTAACATTAAATAAAATTAAGAGAATTCTTCTTCATATTTGGTGGTTAGACATAGATTATGCTATAAATAGAGACGAACCTATTATTACAAATACTAGTAATACATATTAAATGAACTCTTGTAGGATATTGGGACCGATGTAATTGTTTCGATTACATGATCATAAAGACCAATATTTATGCTAATATTAGAGGTTCCATCGATAAGCATAAAAAATATCAAAGCATTACTAAAAAGCTGTTGATGAGCATTTTGCATAATCACATAAAGATCTTGCCATCAACCTAATAATAAAATTTACATCCTTAAGGCTCACCAAATGTATGAAAACACATCTTGTGGTCAAGGAACACTATGGCTCAATTGAAGACACTTGAGATTGATATAACTGAATTTTTCCTTGTGCACTATACATTAATCACTCTTTTATAGCACTATGAACTCTTCTTGAATATGTTATATTACACATAAGGATAAATGGTCAATTATTAAATTTATGACCATGTGTATTCAAGAGGAAGAAATGCTGATAATGAAGGTGAGTGAAAGTGTGTTATTGATAAAACAAGAAAAGATAAACAGATAATAATTCAATCTCAATTTTGTTATGAATCTAATATGATTAATATCAACCATAACACTTAGTGGATTGATTTTGTTATGCATGTTCACACTGGTATAAAAGATTGTGTTATGAATGAATAATTCCTCTATATTTTGGCACCTGAAATTGAGACAAATTTCCTTAAAGGGAATTAAAAGATTAGTAGATGATGAAGTACTTAGTGCTTTAAATTTTACTAATTATAACACTTGTATAGACTACATTAAGTATAGCAGAATAACAAGTCTAAGAAGGTGCAAAGAGGAAGATAATCATATTAGAAATCATACATTCATATGTGAATTCATATAGTCCAAAACACTTTGTCTCTTTCATGAATGGTTACTTACGATATATGTGTCTCTACTTACTTCACAACAAGAATGAAGCATCAAATGCCTTTAATTTTTTTTTTTTATTTTTGTTTTTTAACTAAGTAGAGAGACAATGTAGAAAGAAAATTAAGGTCGTGATAACAGACAGAGGTGAAGAATATTATGGTAGATACATTGAGCATGGACAAGTATCCAGTCCATTTGTGAAGTTTCTTCAAGAAGATGGGTAATTAACCAATACATCATTCTTGGTTCTCCAGAACAGAATGTTGTGAAAATAGAGAAGAAACCAAACTTTAATGGACTTGATGTGACTAAATTCTTGTGGATTGAGACTCTTAAACTGGCTGTTTATATATTAAACTGATTTCCAACTATGGTTGTCCAAAGGACACCATTTGAGTTATGAAGGTTTGGAAATTGAGTTTGGGACATATACACAATTGAGATGCCGGTCTAAAGTAAGAGTTTATAACTCACAAGAAAATAATATAGATCCAAGGACCATAAGTTGGTATTTCATTAGATATACCGAAAGGTCTATAGGATACATATTCTATTGTCCATCTTACAGCACTAGGATTGTGGAATTAAGAAATGCATAATTTCTTGATAATTACTTGATCAGTAAGAGTGGTCTATCACATAACATTGTTTATGGGAAAGATCATTTTGATGCTCAATTTTCTGCTCAAGTAATTAATTGGCTATTGTTCACAACACTCCTTAAGTTCAACAAGTGTTAACCAACCGATTATTGAAATTCCACAATTTTGCTTATTATAATCTAGTAGATCAAAATGTTTAGGAAATACCAGAAATTATTGAACAACCAGTTGAACAGCATATTTCTTAGGAAAGTGTTGATACAACATTAAGCAGATCTACTAGGATAAAGAAATAAGCAATTCTTAGTGACAATGATGTGTATCTACAATAGTGGGACTACAACATTAAAGCCCAAAGTTATCGTGAAATATTTTCACAAGCCATGATTTGAAAAGAATCAAATTTGTGATTCGATGCCATGAAAGGTGAGATGAATTATATAATATCTAATGGAGTCTGTGATCTTGTCAAGTTGCCATAAGTTGTAAATTAGTCTTTAAGACAAAGAAAGACTCATTGGACAACATTGAAAGATATAAAAGTAAGACTCAATGCTAAAGATTCAATATAGAAGAAAGGAATCGATTATAAGGAGAATTTCTTCTATATCTAAGAAAGATTCTTTTCATATGATTATGGCATTAGTTACAAATTTTGACTTAGAGTTGTAACAAATGAATGTGAGAATGGATTTTCTCAATGAAGATCTAAGGGAAGAGGTTTACATGAAACAACCATAAGGATTTTCCTCTAACAATGGTGAGTATTTGGTATGTAAGCTTAAGAAATCCATAAATGGATGAAACGAGCACCCTGATAGTGGTATTGCATAATGTCATCTCTTCATTTAGTTTGTAGGGAACATTATGAATAAATGTATATACCATAAGGTTAGTGGGAGCATAATTGTTTTCTTATTCTATATATGGATGATTATATTTGCTTGCAACCAATGATGAGGGTCTGCTATATGAGGTGAAACGATTTCTCTCTAAAATTTTGATATGTAGGATATAGGTAACATGTCTTATGTCATTGAAATAAGAAACTATAGGGACAAATATAAAGGAATTTTGAGTCTATCATAAGATCCTACATCGGTAAGGTTTTAGAGAGAATATGAATGAAAGATTGTTCACGAAGTATAGTTCCCATTTTGTAAAGGATAGTAAATTTAGCTCCCAAAATGAATTATGTAAGGGAATAAACAAATGAAGAACATTCCATATGCTTTAGTTATGGAAGCCCTATGTATGCTTAGGTTCATATAAAACCTGGCATTGCATTTGATGTTGAAATGTTAAAACACGCTAGAGTAATCAAGGTAAAGGCCACTTGAAAGCTGCAAATAAAGTGAAAAGGTATGAGAACTATAAACTACATGCTTACATATAAACGAATTGAAATTTGGAAGTGATTGGCTGCTGTGATTCAGACTTCCTTGGCAATGTTGGATATATTTTACTAGAGAAGCTATATATTAGAGAAGTGCAAAATAGATTTTAATTGCTACTTCCACTATAGTAATTGAGTTTGTATATGTTTGAGACTACTTGAGATGGTGTGTAGTTGAAGAGTTTCATTTATGGGCTTAAAATAGTGCACTTGATTCTTAAGCCATTAAATATATGTATTATGAAAATTCAGATACGGTTTTATGGCTTAAAATAAAGTGATGGTCGAATCAACACTACAAGAAATTATTGATTACACGATCTTTATTTCACGACCGTTTCCTAAAAATCATCGTGGTAAGGTAAAAAATGCACGGCAAGTTACACCCGTGAAAACGAAGACCATTGTGGAATGGGGTGAAGATACCACGATGATTTTCTGAAAAAATTATCGTGGAATACGAGAGATACCATGACGGTTTCTCAGGAAAACCGTCATGATATCTCAAATGTACCACGATAGTTTTTGGAGAAAATCGTCGTGGTACATTTTAGATACGGTTTTCTCCAAAAACCATCATGGTACATTTGAGATACCATGACGGTTTTCTCGAGAAACCATCGTGGTATCTTCCACGATGGTTTTTTCAGAAAATCGTCATAGTAACTTACTTAAAACCCCTTCCCAGCCTCGGCATTCAAACACATTTCAAAAACACACTTCACAAATACAAACACAGACCTTGTCTGAATCAGCTGTCGCCGTCTCTCTCTGCCTCCACACTCCTTAATCTCAACCCAAATTGTAAGTTTTTTGTAGAAAGTGAGAAATAGTTGTTGATTGTGATGTATAATTAATCCGAAATTGATAAATAGTTGTTGATTTTGTTGTTTATTTCGTGAAGTTTGTATTGTGGATCATGGGTATGATTTCTTCGTTTTATAATGAATATGTGTAACTTATTTTATGATGGGTGATTTTTTTTTATGATTAATTAATATATGTAGGTGGGTATATATATAAATTGTGAAATTAATTTTAATTGAATATTTGCTATTTATTATTTTGATTTAAGAATTGCAAAATGGATAGGAAATGGATGTGGGATTTTAGATTGTATAAAAAGTATGTGAATGGTGTGAAAAAGTTCTTGGATTTTGCCAAAAGTTATGCAAATGGTGATAAAATTCGTTGTCCTTGTATTCAATGTGGAAACCATAGATTGCATCCAATTACAATTGTTAGAGGACATTTATTTCGAAATGGAATCATAAGTAGTTATCAAACGTGGCATTTTCATGGCGAGTCTAATTTCAATCCAACTTTACTAAATAAAGAAAAGCAATCTATTGTGGAGGATAATATGGAGGATGAAGACAATATGGTTGACATGGTCAATCATTTAGAAGAACACTTTGTGCACCCTCTGGATTTATTTGAGACAATGATGAATGATGTAGAGACACCAGTGTATGAGGGGTGTACCAATTTCACTAAATTGTCTGCTTTAGTTGGATTATGAAATTTGAAAGCGTCGGGTGGCTAGTCGAATTCTAGTTTCACAAAGCTGTTAAAATTTTTACAAAGGCTTCTACGAGAGGGTAATAAATTACCAACTAGTATGTATGAGGCTAAGAAGACTTTGAGCACTTTGGGAATGGATTATAAGAAAATTCAAGCATGTGAAAATGATTGTGTTCTCTATAGGCATGAGTATGAGGACGAGAATTATTGTCCAGTTTGTCAACAAGCAAGGTAGAAGAAAGGAAAGGAGCCAAAAGACGGCAAGAATGGAGTGCCAAAGAAAGTGTTATGGTACATTTCATCGGTACCATGTTTAAGGCGTTTATTCAGAAACCCAGAACATGCCAAGAATTTAACATGACATCATGACAAACGGGTGGATGATGGTATGCTTAGACACCCGACGGATTCACCACAATAGAAGACTTTTGAAGCCGATCATCCCAACTTTAGTACGGATCCAAGAAACATACATTTTGCTTTGTCGACAGATAGAATGAACCCACATGGTAACATGAATAGTAGGCATAGCACTTGGCCCGTAATACTTGTTAACTATAATCTCCCTCCGAAGATGTGCATGAAGCTGAAGTTTTTAATGTTGTCTTTGTTGATTACGGATCCTCACCAACCAAGCAATGACATTGACGTATACTTGGGACCGTTAATCGATGATCTAATAATGTTGTAGGAAAAGGGAGTTGAAGTTAGAGATGCTTACCGAAAAGAGACATTCACACTCCGGGCGATTGTTGATATGGACTATTAATGACTACCCCACATATGGCAATTTATCTAATTATTCGGTGAAGAGTTCTACTGGTTGTCCTATTTGTAAGATGGAAAGTCTCACAAACGGTTGAAAAATAGAAAGAAAACTGTTTTTCTTGGTCATAGAAGATGGTTGCCAAGAGATCATCGCTACAGCAAACAAAAGAAAGCCTTTGATGGCAACAATGAAGAAAGAGACCCTCTGCGGCCTTTGACAGGTGAACAAATATTTGAAATGGTACAAGATATAAGAGTCGTATTTGGTAAGAGAAAGCGAGGTAAGAAGGAGATGCAAAATGATGGACCATGGAAAAAAAGATCAATCTTCTTTGAACTTCCCTATTGGAAGACACTTTTTCTTCATCATTGCTTGGATGTTATGCATATTGAGAAGAACATTTACGAATCCATAGTCGCCACATTGCTTGACATTTCAGGCAAGACTAAGGATGGTGAAAAAGCTTGGTTGGATCTCATGGAAATGGAGATTAGGCCTAATTTGTTTCCCAAGAGAAGAGGGAATCGAACATACTTACCTCCGGCAAAGCACACGTTATCCAGAGCGGAAAAGAGAAAGCTCTGTGAATGGCTTGCTTCATTAAAAGTGCCAGACAGGTATTCTTCAAACTTTAAAAAGTTAGTGTCGGTGAAGGATTTGAAACTTATTGGCATGAAAACACACGATTGTCATGTGTCAATGCAGTAATTACTACCACTTGCTTTGCGAGGAATTCTAACAAAGGATGTAAGATTTACAATTTCTAAGTTGTGCTCGTTCTTCAATTCAATATGCACGAAGGTCATTGATCCAGTTGTGCTAGATTCACTACAATCGGAGTTGGTGCAAACCTTATGCATGCTTAAAGAGTATTTCCCATCGGTATTTTTTGACATCATGATTCATTTAACGGTGCACTTAGTATATGAAGTTAAGTTATGCGGACCGGTGTATTTTAGATGGATGTACCTATTTGAAAGCTATATGAAGGTTTTGAAGGGCTATGTGAAGAATCGAAATAGGCCAAAGGGATGTATTGTAGAAAGTTACATAGCTAAGGAATTAGTTGAATTTTGCTCTGAGTACCTATCTAATGCGGACACAATTGGGGTGCCAAAGACTATAAACATTGATGCTAGGGGACTATCTACGGGCAATCCTTCTTCAGTAAGTCGAGAGGAGTGGAAGCAAGCTTGTCTTTATGT